>JAVSCE010005548.1:0-264292 GCA_032199065.1 Smutsia gigantea | reverse complement strand
CCTCCCGCCAGGTGCTCAGAGAGGCTCGGGTCCCGCCGGGTCGGCTCCGTATCTTACCCGCCTCTTGGTGTGCCGAGTCCTCTCGGGTGTAGCTGCACGCTGTGCGCTTTCCTGTGTATTCTCGTCTCTCTTTTAGGAATAGATGTATTTTCTGTGTTTTCGTAGATAAATACAGTGTTGGGAGGAGATTTCTGCCGCCCTGCTCACACCGCCATCTTCCCGGAAGTTCTCTAGAAATTTTATTTGATTGTATTTTATGTCTTTTATTTCTCAGTATCTTCATATTTTTCTTTAAATTTTGCATATATGTATAATAATTTTTTACATCCTTTTTTGCTAAGTCTAGAATCTCTTTCATTTTTCGGTTTTGTTTCTTTTGACTAATTTTTCTTCTGATTTTAGGGTACTTTTTTTTCTTTTTCACATGTCTAGTAATTTTTGATGGAATGATGGACTTTGCAAGTATATTGAAGTTTCATTGCCTTTCTTTAAAGACTTTTGAATTTTGGCTTACTTGTTAAGTTGCTAGTGGATCAGCTTGATGATTTTGAGGCTTGTTTTTGAGCTTTGAGGCAGTTCTAGAGTGATCTTTACTGTTGAATTACTACTAAGGTGACAGAGATTCTACTAAATGCCCTGGGTGTTCAGTATAGAATCTTTACTCTGGTTGGTCAAAATTTGTCTCCCATCCCTGTGTGAGCTTGGGAGATTTTTCTGCTCACAGTTCACCAATAGTTCTTTACCTGAACTCTTGAAGATTCACCCTACACATACATGCATGGATTAGTGTTCAGCATGGATTCTAGAATACTCCTATATAGATTTATTAATTTATTTACCTATGTGGTTGCTTCCTCTGGCACTTTGCCCCACAACTTACAGCACCTCAGCCTTCCTGAACACCAACTCTCTCTGTTCATTCCAGTTTGATTTTTCCCTCCCTGTATTACAATCAGGAAAACCAAAGTGATCATAGCCTTACCCCATTTGATTTCTTTCTCTCAGAGAGCATAGTCCCACTTTTCCTGTTTTCATTATTTGGAAATAATTTTTTTCATGTATTTTGTCATTTTCTAATTGTTTATAGCTGATGGCCAAGTCTAGTACCAGTTACTCTAACATGGCAAAAGCCCAACAATTTTACTTTTGCGTTTTAAAGATATTTAAAATATCTGCAATAAGAGTAACTGTTTAATCTTTTCCAATATTCATATTTAATATTTAGTTATCTTGTCTAATTCATTGGCTAGTACTTCTAGGACAATGTTAAATAATAGTATTGACATTTTCCTGGTATTTTTCCCTAAGAATAGATGGGAAAGCATTTTAAAGAGTTAATATCCAGAGTTAATGAAAGTGTTAAGGGGAAAGGGCACTATCACATGGTGTTGGTGAGGACACAAATTGATATAATGTTTTGGGAAGGTGATCTGCCTGTATCCACTTAGCAACTCCACCTGTTGGGATCAAATTCACAAGTGCTCAAGTATCTACATGCAAAGGTATTCATTATACCTCATATATGATAGCAAAAAAATGTAGTCATGACACCTGCCATGTTTCAAATGAGAAAAAGGAATTATTAGATTTTTAGCTGACAGACTATGATAGTAAAAGATTGGATATTGATTTGGTGTTTCCCTAGCAATATTCCTAGATGTCTTGTTTTGGCAGTGTATGACATAACCCTGAATATATTCTAGCTCTGTTAGTATAGTATCCCTGGTTTGTACTCCACAGAGACATGGTCATATAAGGACAGCAATAGCTGAGTCTTTGGACACATAATGAGAATGTCAAAACCCCATTATCTAGCCAAGTGATTCAATCTTTTTTATAAAAAGTTTTCTGGGAGTTTTGAGATTTCGAAGTCCACCATTCACTAGAACCTGGATGACAGTGAACATGGAAGAAACTTCAGTATAAACATAACTCCTGGAGCTCTTATTTATTATAGTGTTCTTCATCTCTAAATATGTTCATATTTATAAATTTGATACAGTACCAAATTTTAGTTAATACATTTTAAAAATAACTGTTCAGCCAGTTCAACACAGTTAGCACTAATGAGAGCTAATTTAGCAGATTGTATGTGCCTGAGTTTGAGAGCCTTCACTAATCTATTCATGTTTCTAGGCCAGGGTTTCACTTTCTGTCATTATTTCATGTTCTGCTGATTGATTTTGACCCACGACTTATCACAGGTGTACAAGTGTTAAGTCTAAAGTTACTCTAAGAGTATGAAGCAAAGTATTGCTTTGAATGTTGAAATGGGTATTTTACATCGTCAGGAAAATACCTTCAGAAAACTGATCAGCTGTTAAATTGAAGTCAGTGGAAGATTTCTGACATCATAAAAGGTACCATAACAGTTACTGTAGCCAAAGAAGAAATGACTCATAACTATCTGAAGGAACAAAGTTGAAAGAAACTTTTCCTGGAGGTGTGCCAGGTTTTCAGAGGATATGAAGGAAAAAAAACAGTTGCAATATCGCAATATTAGAAACTATGCTTTGGTGACATACTGACCTTAATTGCACTGATTCCATTAATGTTCCTATTTATAAAAATGTGTTCTCCCTGCTAATTAGGGTATTTTTGAATGGGCTATAGTTGCAGCATTGGAGAATGCCACAAATTGGGAATAAGTGACTCTTGGTCACATGTGATGGAAATCTGACTTAAATTTAAGCAGAAAAGGAAATGTATTGGCTCACATAACCAAAAATCCAGAAAGAGCACTGGCTTTAGGCACAGTTGAATCCAGGAGTTAAAACAGTGTCATCAGGACTCTCTAAAATAATTTTGTCTGGCTTTCTTCTGTGTTAGCATAATTTTTAGGTGGTCTTTCTCACTTGCTGAAGACAACTTTTTGCAGTTCTAGGTTTATATGATTCTTAAAGCCCATAGTATCCTGAACTACCTTCATTCTTCCCTCATGCATCCCAGAGAAGGATCAAACTGACCATTCTGGGTCATGTATCCATGGGGTCAGGGAGGCCAAGGAATGGAAAGCCTCACCAAATTGTGGAAGGCAGTTCCCAAAAGAAAAAGAGGAATCCTATATGAGGAAGAGGAAGTGATGCTGGACAGGCAAAAGACAACAGAGGTCCAACTGTAACAACAGAAATGGAAGGAGGCTCATGTAAAAAGTACACCTGAAGATTATGGGTGAAATGACTTGATGCCTGTGATTTTATTTTTAACTTGGAGTCAGGGGCAGTGAAGGCAGGTAGAAGACACAAAATTAGCACAGTTGATCCATGTGTAATCAGTACATGAGCATTCCTTATATTATCTACGCTGCTTTGGTGAGTGTTTAAGTATTTGCTTAAAGAAGTTAATGACAAAAACAATACACCAACAATAACAGCAACAAAATAAGTGCAGTTTCTGATTGACTACAATTGTTTACAAGAAGGAAAAGGTAAGATGGTGAGAGGTAAGATTGTATGGCATTTCTCCAGAAGGGCATGTCTCAGGATAGCCCCTTTCCTTAGACAGCTGATTTATCTATTTTTGGTACTAGAATCATGATCAGTCAGGGTCCTCTCAGAGAAACAGAAACCACTCTGGGAGTTTCAAAGAGGGGGAATTTAGTATGTGAAATTGGTTCCATAAGTCAAAGAGGGGCTGGAACAGCAAAAGAGAAAAGGGGAGGGTGAGCTAGAAGAAGGATTCTAATCATAGATTGGAAGCCGCTGTGCCCCTGAGTTGGAGTCCCCACACCTGTGCTGGCTACTGTACTCTTGGAGTTGCTGACACCGTCATTTCTGTGTTTGCCAAAGAGGTGCCACTTCTGTCTGAGATGGGAGTCCAAAAAATGGAAAGGCTACTGGAGTCTAGAATCACCCGCTCTGGCTGCCACTACACCAGTAGCCAGCAGCCACCAGCAGTTGCTGCATTCCCTCTACTCAAAGCTGGAAACTTCCTTTCCTTTCACTGATCTCCTCTTCATGTCCCCTATTGATAGAATCTAACAGGAAGCTAGCTGCAAGGAAGGAAGCCTGGGAAATGCCATTTGCAGAATTCCAATTCTGTGAATAGAGAGTAGAGTAGAGCATGGCAGGTATTGAGCTGAGAGACAGAAGGTAAATAATTAGCATAGTCCACCCTTTGGCCACTTGTCATCCATGTACACCACTCTTCCCATATTTAAAATTCCAAACGAGTTAATGAGTCTGTTTTACAATATGCAACTACCTTCATACAAACAAAGATGGCTTCTTTCTCCTCAAGATGGGTGATGCTAATTCCTCTTTTAAGTCAGTCATAATCAAATTTAATCGAACTATGCAATGTTTTCCTGGTGGAAGCATTCCTCTCTAAGGCTTCTGCAGGGACAGAAAGCAAAAATTCTCTAAGTGGGTTATTAGAGGTAAAAGTGAAAGAAGGTACTGCCACTTTCATCCCTTGATTTCTAGAGGTGAGTATTCTAGCTGTGGGAAAAATAGCATCAAATATTGGTCAGTGGTTAAACGCACATAACACACCCATTTGGATGGCACCCTAATCTCTCAGGGTACCATCTCTCAGATGGAGCCATAGTGGAATATTTTGTTGGTTATTCTGCTGTTTTATCAAGCAAGCTGCTTCTGGGTGACGCAGAACATGGCAGACTTCATGGTGGCTAGGGAAGGAGGCTGGCTGACATCCACCGAACAGGTCATCTTATCTGCCTGGTTTCTGAGAGCCTTCTCTGCAGTGGGTACCCTTTATTAAGCATTCACATGAGACATTAAAACCTCATAACCTGTGCCCATTCCAAAAGGTACATCTGTCTGGTTCTTTCTGAATCCTTGACCATTTCTCCAGTTTACTAGCCACTGTCCATGAATCAGGATAAAATCTGTACCTGTATCTGTCTCTTTGTCAGTGCAAAGTGGACAACCAGATGCCCACTAGGGAGATTTCCCTTCCCAGTGTCTTTCAGGGACACTGATTGGAGTTGGGATGTCTCAGCCATCTACTTCCAGCTGGTGCCAGCATATTGTGCAGAACCATCTCTAAATCAGGCCTTGACTTTTTCTTTCTCAGTCAGCTACTTAGAGGGAACTCACCATGGAGCCATATGTGTGAGTTGAAGAAAGGCAGCAACGTACTAGGAATTAGGTGCTGTGGGTAATGTGCCACCTGCTCATGAACTTATTCATGAATTCAAGACCTGTTCAGTCCAGTGTTGTATCCCACACTTCCTTTTGGTGGTGGAGTGCTTCTGAACATGCCCAAATGTTTAATTTGGTGCATCGGCAACACCCATTATGGGTAACTCAGGCATGGCCACTTGATGTCCGATGGTCAGGCATCAGGCTCTGACCCTGAGGGCCTAGTAGTATTCCAAAAGCTCTTTTTCAGAAGGAGAATAGCAATCTGCTGGAGAGGTGTGATGGTTGTTTTTTTGTGCAACTTGACTGGTTTATGGTGCACAGTAATTTGGTCAAACATATTCTGGGTGTTTCTGTGAAAAGGGTTTTAGATGCGTTTAACATTTGAATCAATGGACTGAGTAAAGCAGATTGCCCTCCCTAATGTGGATAGGCCTCAGCCAATCAGTTGTAGGCTTTACTAGAACAAAAGACTGATCCTTACCCCAAAGAAGAGGATATTTCCTCCTGCTTGACAGCCTTGAGCTGGAACATTGCTTTTTTTCCCCTGCTCCTAGAGTCAAACTGAAACAAACATTGGCTCCCCTGCTTCCTAGTCCTTCAGACTTGGACTGGAACTACCCCATCAGCTCTCCTTTGTCTTCAGCTTGCCAACTGTAGGTTTGAGGGCTTGTTAGTCTCTATTGTCAAGGGAGCCAATTCCTTATTTTTAAAAAATCTCTTTTTATATGTATGTGCATCCTGTTTCTTCTGTTTCTCTGAAGAGTTCTGATTAATATAAGAGGTTATGGATTTTCTTCCCAATTCTAATAGCTGTAATTCCCCTACGGCAGCTCACCAGAGGCTTCATCCAGCATCCTTTATCACAGACTTTCTAACACCATTGGAGTTGCTGTGTCCTAAGGCCCGTGTAGCAGAACAGCTTGCATTGCAGCTTGGACCTTCTGTAGAATCTCTTTTTTTCTCTGGGCCACAATTAAAACTGGCCATCCTATGAGTTACTCAGTTTATAGGCTGTAATAACACACCTAGATGAAGTGTATATTGTTCCCAAAATCAAAAGATTCCTACCAGTTGTCTCTCTTTGATGGTGGTACAAGGTATAGCAATTCATTTTTCACTTTAGATTCGGCTAAATCCCAACATGTCCCAGATCATTTGACCCCTAAAAATTTCAAGTAGGAGGCAGGACCTTCCATCTTCATGTGTTTGTCTCCCACCTCCTGGCGTGCATTTATCTTACTAAGGTATCTAGGATACTGGCTACTTTCTGTTCATTATGTCCAATCAGCATTATATCACCAATGTAGTGAACTGTTGTCCCTGACAGGTGAAAGCAAACTACTATTTGTGTTTTTACTTATCCACACAGAGACAAAAGCATGTCTTCAAGTCAAGGGCTGTATTCCAAGTGCCAGATACTGTATTGATTCGCTCCAATAGGAAGATCACATCTGAAACAACAGGTACCATTAAAATTACCCACTGATGAAGTATACTAGAAACTACAGTCAGTCCCCAAGTCCCATCCACCTTCTGCAGAGACCAAATGGCCAAGTTAAATGCAGAAGTAATAGGAATCACCATCCTAATATCTTTGAGATCTCTGATGGTGGCAGTAATCTCTGAGTCTCCCCTAGAGATGCAGTACTGGTTTTGCTCCATCCTGGTAGAGAGGGAAAACTAAGAACTTCTGTTTGTTCCTCACACCATCATCAGAAATCAAATGGTTTTCTGCCCATTGCCAAGTAGGGCTTGTTGGAATTTTACTTCAGATACTGGGGAAATAGCCATAGCCATAGGGTGAGATAGACTCAGGCCAGACGTTCACTTATCATTTGACCTTGGTAAGCCCCTATTTTGACTGATGGATCGCAGTGGTTGTCAGGGTATCTGGGGATTAACACTAATTCAAAACCAATGTCCAGCAATCCCTGAAAGGTCTTATTTTTTCCCTTTTGCAGTATTTAGTCAGCCTAGTAAATGGACTCATTGACATTCATTTAGTAATGACTTATTAGAACATTATTTCAGGTCCATTTGAGGAAAACTTGAAGGAACTTTTCTAGTACGTACTTGTGGTAGTATAGTGTCCTTCCTCGATCAAAGGTTCTATAAATCCATTTCTGTACATTGGCTTAGTTCTGAGGTATCAAAGGTATGGATGACAAGCTATCATGCTCCAATGTTATAAACCACATCAGATTCCTACACAATAGACCTAGAGTCGCTGTCTATTTTTGCTTTTGTTTGTTGGTTGATTTTTTTGGATATAGATCAATATAATACTTTAGTAGGCAGTTCATCTAGGAAATTCCTAGAGACAACATGATGAGTTAGCATCACCCAGGAACCACCCCTGCCATACATTATGGTAATTGTGCACACGTTGTCTCTGGCATTTAACCACTTAACTTGGCTTGGCCACTCTGGTATCTCATGATTCCCATTTCAGAGAGGACATCTCCCTCTAGGTCTTCCCCAACCTACACATGACAGCTACAGTAACTTAGTGAATTTTAAGTGACTTGTTGGAATTTTGAGGTAAAATTCCAAAGCAGCGTCCTTTGGACATTCGGGTTTCTTCCCCCACATTTTGCCATAAGTTCTGGCATACCAGCCTCATTGAATATAGTCTACCCCTGGGTACAAGTTGCAGTCATTCCCAAGTGTTTGAACTAACACGTGAAATCCAGAGTCTCTGGTAAGTGCACCCATATGAATAAATCCAGCCTGTTTCAACATTATATCCCTCAGGATCCATTGCCAAACATATTCCCATGTTTGTGCCAAGATAAATTAGAAAAATCTTGCAATATTTTTGGTGTACAAAATATCTCTTGCTGCATTCCAAATCTCAGAGTGTCCTTCACCATCAATGCCCATCACTTAAAGAGACTTGGTTAGGATGTAATCAGCTTATGTTGTAATTTTGCAGCCCACACAATTAGGTCTAATTTTTAGCTACATCCACCCTGTGGCTTCACAGAAAGGTTCCTTTAGGGCCACTGTCAAAGTTCTATGGTTCTCTGATGTTGACTGAAGCTGAGTTTAAAGCCTGGAGCTTGTTATTTACTTACTATAAGTGCTGGATCCAGTACAGTCAGGAGCAGCTACCCTCCAGGTCCTTACAGTCATCATTACTATCATGATGGTCAAATGTAGCAGCCACTTTGTCTCTCAGAGTTGTCTTCGACAGGACTTTATCCGAAGCAAACACAGTGATAAGTATCATAATGCACTATATGACATGGATTACCCATTATTTCCATTTTCCACTGGCAGTAATCTAAAAATAAAAATGCTATCACTCTGCTCAAGCTCAGCAGGCAGCAAACCAATCTCCAAATCCTATTTTGGAGGATCTATTTCCTGGGATCCTTTCTTTCACCAAGATGATATATATAGCAAGAGTCCTACTGAGAACACAAAATCCATTCTAGATATTCCGGACAGAGATAATTTAATACAGGAAATTGCAAGGGTGTGGGGAGGCCTAGAAGAGCACATGAGGGTGGGGACTGGAAGAACAAAAATTTAAAAAATGAGGAAATGACACTCAAAGATCACAAGCTGCTAATGTCCTGTGGAGCTGACACCCATGAGCATATGCATCCTGCTGCACTGCTGGACAGAGTCAGTCTTGGATCCACTGAAGAAGTGTTACCTTGATCAGAGCTGAGCCCACCAGAAAGAGTCTGCGCCTGCTGAGCTGTGTAATCCAGAGTCACTCCACCTGCTGCTCTGACCACAGCCACCAGCCATTGTGAGAGCCAGAAGCAGGAATTTTCCCTTTTCCTCTGTTGTGCTGGTTCCCGTCCGTGACTCAGTTAGCATATCCTACAGGAAGCCAGCTGAGGACAGGTCGTGGGTAATGTAATTTGCAGACTCTCAGCCCCATCAGAGCAGAGCAGAATATTTAAAAAGGACAGTGGTGGGACTTAAAAACAATAGGTTAATAACCAGTACAGAATCCAAAGCCAGTTGCCTTACTTAATGAGGGTGCTGCTTCTCTACAGGAACAAAAAGATGAATTTATTCATCCACAGATGGTTAGGTTAAAGAAAAATGCCATGCCTGTCAGTTGCTACAGTCTACCAGTGGGACAGTTTGATCGATGGGAAGCCACCAAGTATTTATATCTACTGTGGGTTAAGCGCAACTTGGGTTATGATGCTTTAATCTTGTGATTTAAGTGAAAAGTATGTCAGACTCGAGTAGAAATCGGATACAGATTTTTATACTAACTACTGTCATTCTACCACATTTCCTACATCATCATTTTCAAAAATAATGTTTTACTTAGAGATCAAGGGCAGTGGAAATGAGCTCCCATGTTATCCCTTCCCTTAGGTATCTGTACACTGTTTGCTTCTCTCCTCCCATTGCAAAGAAGGTTCCCCTCCTCCACCCCTCACTAATCCTTTCTAATGATAACCATTTTAGTGCGTTTTCAGTCTCATCTCTTCCTGCTTCATCTGGAGATTTATTTCTTGAGTTATTTTTTCTCTCCAAAATAATTCAAATTCTTCAGTCTTGACCCCACTTCCCCTTACTATCACTTTTCACTCACTCTCTTCCCTTTACAGCAAAACTCTTTCAAAAGAGTTGTGTATTTGTTTCTTTCATCACACACGCACGCACACACACACATACTGCTGATAAATCCAGTGGTCAGCTCTTAGTCCTCATCTTACCAACTAACGCAAATGGTCACCCCTTCTTCCTTGAAATGCTTTCTTCATTTCCAGGATACATTTCTTCCCATCTTTCTGGCTTTCCTCTCTGAAATCTTTGCTGGATATGTGCATCTCTCTGTTTTCTAAATGTTGGAATGCCAGGGACTCACCTATCTAGGTAGCCTGCCTCCTTTCGCAATCACATCTAATCTCATGACTTTAACTACCATCTACATGCTGATGATTTCCAATCTTATATCCCCAGCCTGGACCTCTTTCCTCAACTCTGCTCATATAGCCAGCTGCCCACGCTTTCTCTATTATTGGATGAATAATAGGACCTGTTAAACTTAAATGTCCAAAATGTGCTCCAGATACTCCATTCTGCCATTTCTCAGGTCATAAACCTTGGAGTCGTCCTTGATTGCTCTCTTTCTCCTCCCTGTTATATGTGTGTTACCTTACTGTGTGTGTGTGTGTGTATGTGTGTGTGTGTGTGTGTGTGTTGCCTTTTCCCTTTTATCTGTTGGATCTTTTCATTAAGCCCCTTAAACTCACTCTTAACCCTACCTTGAAATTATATTCTCCTTTTCAGGATTGAGTACACAGCACTAGGAATTCAGCTGCTAACTTGGGGTATTTCACTTTAGGGCATACTGTTGTGACTGCCCTTTGACACAGTCTGCTGCTGAAGTCATCCCCACCGCTCCCAGCCTTTTCTTTCAGAAGTTCTCTGTTGCTCCTTCATTCGTCAAAGGCAGTGCTCAAGTCTCTGCAGTCAAGAAGAGATAATTTTCCACTGTCACTGTTAAGCATCCTCCCACTCCCCATCAACTCTTAGGAGCCTGTTGGAATTTGCACAGTAACTGCTGTTTGCGACTCTTAACAGTACTGATGCTCATTTGTAATGTCTACAAATTACCTTAAAACCAAATTCTTATTGAAACTTAAACTAAAAAAAAAAATCTGTTTTCCTCCAAGGAATTAACTTTTTACAGAACTTTTAAGAATAGAATTAGTGTTTATGTAACACTCTCATGACTGAAAAAGACCTGGCAATGACTTGGACATCTGAGAGACCAAATATTATAACAAAAAATGCTGTCATTGCTATTTCCAAATGAAGTTACATGTTGTGGTTCAGGTAGACATGAACGTGGAGGGGACAGTATTCAACATGCTACACAGTTCAACCTAATATTATTGGAGAGTTGAGGAAACAGAAAATTTATCTTTTCAGTCTCTGAATAAATAGACTGATAAAGGTAAAAACTAGGCTAGATATCCCAGGAATGCAAAGCACGTTCAACATCCCCAAAATACATTAATGTAATATAACATTTTAACAGATTGTTATTTGAATTGTGTTTTTCCAAAAAAAAAAAGATATGTTGAAGTCCTACTCTGCAGTACCTTATTTGGAAATAGAGTTGTTACAGATGTGATTAAGTAAGATGAGGTCACACTGGAGCAGAGTGGGTCCTAAGAGGAGAGGGCCCCTTGTGAAGACACAGGGACCCAGGGCAAGATGGCCATGTGAAGGTGGAGGCGGAGGTTGGGGTTAGTCAGCCACAAGCCAAGAAACACCTGGGGCCACAAAGAGTAGGAAGAAGGAAAGAATGATTCCTCTACAAGTTTCAGAGAGCATGGCCTGCTTACATCTTGATTTTCAATATCTAGCCTCCAGACTGTAAGACAATAAATTTCTATTGTTTCAAGTCACCCAGTTTATGGTACTTCATTACAACAGTCCTAGGAAATGAGTACATAGATTAAGAGGGGAAGAAAAACATACAATACAGAATAAGCACTTAATAAAATTTAAAAGCTGGCTTTTTTCCTGATAAAAAAGAAGATAGACTGGGCTGGTAATTTTTGCCTTTCCCTCTTCCTGCTAGAATGTGGACAGGAGGCTGGGATGGGGCAGCCATCTTGCAACATGGGGTGTTTCATTTTAATTAATTATATCTTTCATTTTTTTAATTCATTTGGCCCCTCTTCAAATGTACCTCTTGCCCACCCCACCCCCCCCGGTTTATTTTCTTGTGTATATTATGTAAGAATATTGAAGTAAAAGGAATGGGTAACATTTATGAAGTTCTACATGTCCAACACTGTTTTGAGTGCTGTATGTATATCATTCAGTCTTCATAATAATTCTATGAAATAAGTGCTATTTTTCATTCCACTTTACAGATAAAGAAACAGAGGGATACAGAGGTTAAATAAAATTGCCCAGGTTCACACAGCTATTGAGTAGTGGAGCTAGAATTTCGAATCAAGCTACCTGGCTTTAGTGTCTGTCCTCATAACTTAGGCTAGTCCATCTCATCTTTTATCTCTGTGACCATTTTAAACATATTTAATAATCTCTAAGATTTTTATTCTATTTTCTAAAATTCTTGGGGTTCTAATTCTCCTGTTTGTTATGTTTGCTGATTCTTTATAAAGAACGATTTCCCTATATGTTTTAACATTTTTGATTCATTAATTCAGCAACATTGACTGAGCATCTATTGTGTGCTCAAGTGCTGCTCAAGGAGCTGGGGATATATAAGTGAACGAACCAGGCAAAGTCTGTTCTCTAGAACCTTAAATTCTAGCAGGAGGAAACAGACAATAAACAAATAAACAACAGGATAGAGAGTGGCAGGGAATGCTTAAATAGGATGGTAAAGGAAAGCCTCTCTGATAAGGTGACATTTGAGCACAGACCTAAAAATGTGAGAATGTGAGCTATGTGTGTATCTGGGGAAGAATTTTCCAAGCAGAGGGAATAACAAGTAAAAGACTGCACGGCAGGAATATACCTGAAATGTTCAGGACTGAGCAGAGTTCCTTGGAATGTATTGTGTGATGGGTAGAGCAGAGGGGATGAGGGCAGACGGTCGTGGTGGGGAGTGTAGATCATGTACGGCCCTTTTAGGTCAAGAGAACTTCGGTTGGATGGGGAAACTGCGTGGTTTTGCACAGAAAAGTAACAGTGATTCCACTTATGCTTTAGAAGGGTCGGTCTGGCTGCTGTGTTCAGACTAGACTGGAAGTTGCAAGGATATTAATTAGGAGGCTGTTGATGTTGGGTGACGGTAGCTTGCATCAGGGTGGTAATAGCAGTTGTGATTTGTTTTTAACAACAACATGGAGTCATGACTCAATGTTTTTGGTCTAAACAGCTGGAATGGATTTAGCATTTCCTGAGATGGGTAAGACTGTAGGAAAGGCAGGTTTAGGATGAGGGTGAATGAAGAGTATGGTTTCGGATATGTTGATGATGCAGATGAACATATATGTGAGTCTGAGGTTCAGGGACTAGATATGTAAATCTGTGAGTCATAAGCTCAAAGGTAACATTTACAGCTGTGAAACTGGATGGGCTTGTCTAGGGAATGGTTTAGGTGGAGAAGAGGTCTGAGGCATGCCAGCCATAGGGGTAGAAAAACTTCCCTTGACCCTCTTCCTGGGTGGGCGTGAGAATTAAATTTACAAAGTTTAACAGGAGAAACACATACCCATCTTCTCGGGGTAAGTTTTCTGTGACGTAGAAGTCTTCATAAGGTAATGAAGACCCAAAGAAACAGACCTGAGTACTTTTGGGTTGGTGAAGGTGGACAGCACGGAGGAGCACGGGAGGCTGGGGAGTATGAGGTAAATTGAGTAAACTGGGGAAACAGCACAGCGTGTTTGTTCAGATTCTTCTCGGACTCCCTTCACCTTCTGAGGTAAGGGTGCTCCTTTCCTCAGGGCACAGGGAGGGCACCTCTCACAGGAGCGTGGAGGCGGGGTGTCAGAGTCAGAGTGACCTTCCTGCTTCTACTGTTTTCTCAAATTCCTTCAGTTCAACATACCCAATATGCCAAGGTGCCATGTTTTGGGGGTAGCATGTCCTGAATCCCACAGATTAGGAAAATGAAGCGCCAGCAAAGGCGAGTGAGTGAGGAGGAGTGGCCAGTGGGAGAACCACGAAGGAGTCGTGTCCTGGCCAGCGAGTGAAGAAGGTGCTGTGGGATGAAGAGAGTGATCCACTGGGTCCATAAAATGAAGACAAAGAATGACCATTGGATTTAACAACATGCAAGTTACTAGTGATCTTTTTAAAATGGTTTTGATGGATGGGGATGAAAACCTGATTAGAAAGGGGTCAAGAGAGAACGGAAGGAGATGCGAAGACAGCAGATGGAAAAAAAACAGCAAAAAGCTCTTGCTTAAATTTTGTGTAAAGGGAGCAGAGAAATGGAGTAGTAGACAAAGAAAGACTTGAAGTCAAGGGGAGGTTTTGTTTGCTTGTTTGTTTTTAAGACGAGGAGATATTAGGCTTCGTGGTGGTATGATACTGGAAATGATCCACTTTGTATAAAGAGGGGCGGATTTCCAGTTCAGCTTCAGCAGAGCTTATTCCCCACCCGGCCTGGGGTCTGAGGGCATTGCATCTCTCCTAAGCAGTTCCTAAGCCCAGGACTAATTTTCATGTTAATTTTTCAGCTTGAGGCTTCCTACACCAAGCATGTAAAATAATTCGGACTCCAGAACCTCATAAGGCACAATCTTGGGTTTGATATCTCACCCAGGGACTTTTTTTTTTCCAACAAAGACACTGCAAAGACAAACTTTCTTAGATTTTTTTCTGGGACTTATGAGCAAGTTCCCTATTCCTTTTTCATTAAGGCTGTGGTCCTTAGAGAGTTCCAACTTCTGTTACTGATAAAGACCAGAGCCCATTTTGCTGCTCTGGCTCTGTTCCCTTTTCAGTGCTGGCATCTAGGGATTTCTTACACTTTCTTGCAAGCCCAGCCATACACTTAAAAAGTTTGGTTATACTTTAGCCAGCATCTCTAGAGATTTGTGGCAGTAAAGTTTCAGCACTTTCTAGACCATCATTTTCTGGAATGAGAAATCTTCTCCCTTGATTCTGTTGATTTGCTAATCACCTAGTTAATTCCTCATCATTTTTGAGGTCTCAGTTTAAATATTAGCTCTCAAAGAGGTACTCCCTAACCCTCTCTGTCCCAGTCTAAACGAATTTACGCTATTATGCTGCTCATAGCACCCTCCTTCTGTCTTAGCACTTGTCATTTATAACTTCATACGAGTACTTATTTAATGCCTGACACCCTCTTGAGATTGAAAACTACATTAAGGCAAGAATCAAGAATCAAGGGCGGCATACAGCAGGTGGCCTGACATGCAATAAAACTGAGTGACGGAGACAAAGAATTGTCTACACATCTAATAATTAATAGTACTGTATTAAATGATATCCAGAAATCTGTTATCTTCTATGTCTTGGAGACCATACTCTCTAAGAAGAAAAAGGTTTTTAATGGATCGTTATTTTAGTTGGCTCATCTTAGAAAAACAGCATTATTTCGTTTTTGGTAACCACGTTTCTTTTCCTCTTTAGGATGGAGATCTCTTCTCATCAGTCTCACCTCCTGCAACAACTGAATGAGCAGCGCCGGCAAGATGTATTTTGTGATTGCAGTATTCTAGTTGAAGGGAAGGTCTTCAAAGCGCATCGAAACGTGTTGTTTGCTAGTAGTGGCTATTTTAAAATGCTTCTTTCTCAGAATTCAAAGGAGACAAGTCAGCCAACCACAGCTACATTTCAGGCTTTCTCTCCAGACACGTTTACAGTTATCCTGGACTTCGTCTATTCTGGCAAACTGTCTCTTACTGGGCAGAATGTCATAGAAGTGATGTCAGCCGCTAGCTTCCTTCAGATGACTGATGTGATTAGTGTCTGTAAGACCTTTATTAAATCTTCATTAGACATTAGTGAGAAAGAAAAAGATCGCTATTTCAGTCTCTCTGATAAAGATGCCAATTCTAACGGCATAGAACGTTCCTCTTTTTATGGCAGTGGCTGGCAAGAAGAAAGCAGTTCTCCACATTCCCACCTAAGCCCAGAACAAGGAACAGGTGTAAGTGGAAAATCCTGGAGTAAGTATAATTACCATTCAGCCTCCCAAAGGAATACTCAGCAGCCTTTGGCCAAGCATGAACAAAGGAAAGATTCCATTAAAAAGTCCAAACATTTGAGGTTGTCCCAACCTTCTGAAGTTGCCCATTATAAGTCAAGCAAACGAGAAGCACGGACATCTGATTCTTCCAGCCACATTTCCCAGTCTGAAGAACAAGCACAAATTGGTGCTGAAGTAGACTCTACTCCTATTGGCTATCCATATGGTCAAGGATCTGATGTCACATCCAGAAGTTTCCCAGGTACCCAAAAAGAGAATCAGTCCCCTCTCTGGGTTCTGGGACTACCTTTATTAATCAGTCCTATCTTGATATACTCTTACTTTTTGGTGTTGTAGGCAGTTGAACCAAGTGGTTTTTATTTTTTGTCATACTTCTGTAATGAAATTTATTTTATAAAACATAATTTTTTCAAAATTAATTAAAAATAATATTGGATAAATTTAATAACAGTCAAAACAATAGAGTTCTGAGGTTCAAAACCCATGATTTTCCAAACTTGTACCTGTGGGTAATTAGATTACTGTTAAATGTTTAAAGCTCTTTTTAAATGGTTCAATCCCTAAGACACATATTTTCACCTTAAACAGTTTTTTTTTCTGAGTATTCACTCAGGAGGAATATTTTTATACAGAAAAGTTAAACAGAGCAACCATGCATATTTGCAGTTTCACACCCAAGAGCTAAAAGAAATTAGACTATATCCGGTAAGAAAGATAATTTATAAATAAACATAATTTAAAAAAACGGGGGCTTCCCATCTCCCCTAGATCCTATTCAGTTCAGTCAGATGTTTCCTATATAAATGTTTTGTTCTGCCTGTTCATTTTGGTGGGTGACCTTTCCTCCCCGCCATCATCCATATCCCTCCCCAGTCTGCCCTGGCCTCCAGCCCCTGGGAGCAGCTGGGGTGGGGTCTCTGAGTCTTTCTTCCCTCTTCTCTCCTTTCTTTCTGTTGGTTGTCACTCCACCTGGCTGTATTGCTTTTTAATATTGCACCAAAGGTTTTATAAATTAAATAAAATGCAAAAAAGAACAAACAGGAACAACTAACACACACCCCATAACACTGATGTTGTAATTTTATGTGTAAAAACTATGTGAGACATCTCATTTTTATGATAGTAAAATGCAGAAAGACGTTGTAGGTTGATAAGTTTCAAATAACCCCTCCTCTTCTTAAGACTGAAGTAGAGAGCAGGGATTAGAAGTGCATGCCATCAAGTTTGCCCCACTTAGCAAATTTGCTTAACAGTTTACATGTGAATTTAAAGGAAGTTATGATAAAATGAAACTCGCTCAGGTTACACAATTTGGATTATATATTTAAATTTTTTTATTTTAGAAAATTTTCAAACATATACAAAAGTAAAGAGAAAAGTATAATTAACCTCCATGCACCTAATCATTATCCAGTCCCAACAACTCTGAACTCATGACCAATCTTGTTTCATCTGTACCTCTACTTCTGACCCTCCCTTTATTATTTTTAAGCAACTCTCAGACATCACAGGTTTTTGTCTGTAAATATTTCAAAATGTGTCCCTAAAAGATATTCTTTAACAAAAAAATCCACTACTATAGCATAATCATACCTAAACAAAATTAGCAATTCCTTAATATCCACTAAATAACCAGTCAGTATTCACATTTCCCTGGTTGTTGTATAAATTTTTTTAATTGAAGTATAGTTGATAGTGTCATATAAATGTTTTTAAATAGTGTGATTGTAAATAATACATTTAAAAATAATAGGCAACCTGATTAATCTTTACTGATCATATTTTTCTATGGGATACTAACTTGAAAGTACATGCAATTATATCGTATTATAGAGCTTTCTGAAAGTCCTTTTGAACTCTGACTGTTGACCAGGGCATACAGAAATAACAGCAAAAATGGTGGGGGGGTAAAGGGGCACAATAATTCGCAATCACAATGTAAGTTGGTCACCCAGATGGTACTACTGCCTGAAGAATAGTCAGTGATTCTGTAACATCTTTCTACGTTGACAGATAGCAACTGCACTAGAGGGGGCAAGAATTTGATAATATGGGTAACTGTTGAACCACTGTGTTGTGTATTTGAAACCAATATAAGATTGTATATATACAATACTTCAATTAAAAGAAAAAACAGCAAAAATGGGAAATCTTCATTGTATTTTAAAACAGTAAAATGATCTTTTATTTGGGCATTGCACTTTTATAAATCTAGGTTATTTGAAATCTAACTTTAATAGTGAACAGCTTAATTTAATAGCTGTTAAATTGATAGGATGTGCTTCCAGTCACAGCTAACATTTTGAGTACATATAAGTTTTAAAACAAAAAATTAAAGATTCTTGACATTTTTTTCACCTTTAAAAGAAAAGTATTAAACGTGCATGCAAAGTAAAGGCAAGGGGATAAAAATATGTAAATAAAGCAACTTACTTAAAAGCTTTAATTGGATTTTTACTTTTGGATTGTATATACAGTTTTAAAATCCAATACTGTACAACATTAAATAAAAAGATAAGCATGGCAGTCCAGATTTACCCAGACTTGTACATGTATCTGAAGTTATAGTTTTATTCTTAGGGTTAATTGATAATCTAGTTTTAATAAAACTCCTTTCTGCTCCTTTTTTCCTACCTTTCCAAGATTGGACTCACCAACTCCTTTTGGATTCTTTATGTTAATAGAATTATTTTTATGAACTTCCCAGTGATTCAATCAATCGCTGTCCTTAATCAAACTATCTCCTGACAGATGATCTGCCTAGGATGCGATTCAAATGCCCATACTGCACACACGTGGTGAAGCGGAAGGCAGACCTCAAGCGCCATCTTCGTTGTCACACAGGAGAAAGGCCCTATCCATGTCAAGCTTGTGGGAAAAGATTTAGCAGGCTAGACCATCTAAGTAGCCATTTTCGAACAGTATGTATATGATTTTTCATCATCTTCTTAAGAAATATGCACATTTATCTGCTTTAAGATGATCTAATTTACTGAGAAATCTTTTTACACAACTCTACCATGTTAAAAAAATTTTCCAAATTAATGTGCTTACTTTGCACATAATGCATACTTTTACATATATTTATTTATTTATTTACATTTATTTAATTCTCCCTTGGAGACCTTGAAGTAAGAGATATGCTTTTGGATATACATTTTAGTTCACTTAAAATCGAATATATTTTTATATACTGGTCTTTTCAGAGCCAAAACCAATATAAACTAAAAATGTTTTAAATTTCTAGGTCAGCATCACCACTTGAGATACTCCACATCTGCTAGTGATTCTTGAATCCTTATCTGGTAGGATCTCAGCCTAGTTTCTGCTGTCTGACCTCTCTCCTCTGTACACCCTCTAGTCTCTGTTTCTCTACAGTTTCCTGAAGAAAGGGAGCAAGGTGGACAATAGAACCATTCCCAGTAGGGGAACAGACTGTCCACAGTCAGAAAAATCTCAGGGAATTGACAGTTCAGTGCTCTGATGGTTTAATAAGGTAATGGCATTGGAATTATGCTGCTGTTCCTCTAGCAGCAAGAATTTTTCCTAAAATCTGTGTTTCTTTTTAGGAAAACCGAAAACTACTAATACTTACAATTACTTATACAAGCTCCTTTTAATTTTCAAGGACATTGGGCCACTTAAGGTGATCTCTTCATGCATTGCTTATAATTAGTTATTAAACAAATGTATGTTGAGCACCTATGGGCCAACCCCTTTCTAAGTGCTAGGTATACAGCAGTAAACAAAACAGACAAAATCTCTGCCTTCATTAATCTCATGAAGCTAGATTTTGTAAATAAAAATTTTTTTGTTGAAAAAACAATACCGTGCATTATAAAAATAAAATAAAATACCATATTTTTACCACCCTGATATTACTATTAATACTTTATCATGTGCATATATATGGTTGTACTGTTTTTAACCAAATTAGATCATACTGTACATGCTATTTTGTAACCTTTCTTTGGTAAATAATTTCTATATTTCCATCTCAATAAAATTTTATCTAACATCCAGTACAATTTTAAGTTTCCAGGTTAGTCCTCCAAATACCTTTTATAGCTGGTTTGTCCAAACAGAATCCAATCCAGGACCAAGTATTCCATTTTACTGTTAAGTCCCTTAAATATATTTTTAATCTAGCATAGTTCTCCCTGCCCTTTCCTCATGACACTGACTTTCTGAAGATATCAAACCAATTGTTTTACAAAATATTCTACCTCTGGATTTCTCTCCTTGCTCCTGCATAGCATTATTCAGCTTGTTCCTCTATCCCCTATCCATTTTCTGTAAACTAGAAGTTTTATATAAAACTTTTGGCTTAATGGATATGTTAATACTTTTGGATAGAATACATCAAGAACAAAATTATTTACTTCATATTGTGTCACATTAGGAGACACATAGTACCTGGTGGACCCATCATTCATATTGTTAAGTTTGGTCACTGGATTAGAGTGATGGTATTGTATTACCACCATGGTATGGTTAAAGGTACTGCCTTGTGATTAGGAAGGAATCTGTGTGGAGCTATTTTGATGTTGTAACACTATCCATTTCCCCATCAACCATTCATTTAATGGTATTAACACCAGTTGATAAAGTGTGTTCAAAGTATTAATGTAACTTGGAGTTGTAGAAAGATGTATTAATTTTAACATTCCTTCTATATTATTAGCTGCAATTCTATAAAGCTTTTCCTCATCACTAGGGACTATTTGGTTACTTTGAAATACAGTTCCTACAGGAGAAGCAGGATAAATAATTAATTCTTTCCCTTTAATTACCAATTTTAAAAGTAAAGAGTTGATTTAATAGTAGCCTCAAATAATATGAGTTTTTCCTGGCATTGTTTTCTTAAACAGCGTATGGTCTCATGAATTTTCATTGGTTCACTGTGTTTGGGTGTACAACAATTACTACTCTTTTTGATATTCAAATTTTAAGTTTTGTCTAGTGGGGACAACTTGATCCTGGCTCTTGTGTCCTTTTGTCATAACTCCATTAAATTTTTGAAGTGTCCTTGTTCTCTGGCCCCAAAAGAGCCTTAGGCTTATCTTGTACTTTCTCTGCCACAAAACTGTAGTCAGCCATTTCTCAAAGAAGCCTTTTGGTGGGGAATGAAATTAGAGACCAAAATTTGGACACCTAGAATACTCACTGTTATTAGTGTATCATTCCTTTTAGACTGTTTCAGTGGACAGAACTAGAATATATATGTATTTTTAAATGAATTCATGATGATATTTTTCCATTTTAACATTATGGTGTTTTACTAAATTTCTTTGACTTCATAACTGTGTTGGAATTGGGGGGGATGAAAATGAATCCGTGTCAGAACTTTGTAACAAAACAATACCATATATGATACCCATAATAATATCTCAGGAGAAGTAAGGGCACACTCAAATTATTTACTTTGAATATTTACTGATTAATATGTCAATGTTTAAGCAGAAGATAACTGTTTTGAGTGGTAGTCCCATATATTTAAAAAAAATTTTTACTGGACTGCATTAAATTTTGGGTTTGGTGGTCTACTTCTATAGTGATCTGACTTTATCTAAATGAATATGCCATAAACATTAATTCAGTATTATACAATTAACTGTAATAATTTTTAGATTAGAACCCATAATATGCTCTGACAATGATTGAACAAAGTCATTTATTACTAACTATAATTACTCATTAATTATAACTTTTTCCCAAAGCATTTCATACATACTAACTCATGTGGTCCTTAACAACCTGAATTGTAATAATGAAGCATGTAGGGATAATAATAGGCTGCTGCATAGCAGAGCCACTGTGGTGGTGTAATGACCAGTGTCCATTCTGACTAGTCAGGTTTCTAGTCTTTTTGGGTAGTGTCCATACCTTAGTAGTTGTTAAATATTTTGACTATCACCCTAGAAACAGGTTTATATTGTTTTAAATTCCTTGCTTCAAGGTACATAGTTAGTAAATGACAAAACCAGGACTAGAACACAGGACTTCGATTTCCTAGTTCAGTCCTCTTTCTACCAAATCTTTCATTAATAAAAGTGGCAAGCAATCCTTATATCCAAAAATAATTTTTTGATAAATTTAAATTTGGGACAATATATTTTCTCCAGTGAAATAACAAAAAATACTCACATGAAACAAGGTTTTTTTCCCCCAAAACTGAGGTATGAAAAGTCCTTAGAATAGTACATGGCATATATTGTTTGCATTTTATTATTATACTGGAAAGGTGGTGTCCCTTATTACCTCAGATATCAAAATAGTATTGGATTAAGGGATATGTGAACTTATTTAGTATATATTAATCATGAAAACATAGCCATTATTTAGAGAAAACTGATGTTTAATATTTCTCTGATGTCAGTTTATCACCAAAACCTGTGATCTTTTACTAGTATTTAGGTGTTAATTTAATATTAATGTTTGGCTTTGGACATCTTAAGTTTATGAATTGGTACCTAGAATATCAAACTGTCCTGCTTTTGAAAAATCTTTTTTTTATCACTATTTAAATCTCTACACAGATTCACCAGGCATGCAAACTTATCTGCAGAAAATGCAAACGCCATGTGACTGATCTAACAGGGCAAGTGGTACAGGAAGGAACCAGGCGCTACAGACTCTGTAATGAGTGCCTTGCTGAAGTTGGCATAGACAGCCTCCCCATTGACTTGGACGCTGAACAGCATCTTATGTCCCCTTCAGATGGAGACAAGGATTCCAGATGGCACTTGAGTGAAGATGAGAATAGATCGTATGTGGAGATTGTAGAGGATGGGTCTGCTGATCTGGTCATCCAACAGGTTGATGATAGTGAAGAAGAAGAAGAAAAAGAAATAAAGCCCAACATTAGGTAGCTGTAATGTGGACCACCAGAGCTGGAATGTCTGCAACTTAGATTGACTTCTTGTATCTCTCTCTTTCCATGGTCAGAGACAAATTTATCAGACTGACTGAAAAGTAATGACCTGATACAGCTTGCATGCTTTCTGATTAGGCCATTGTATCTGCTCTGAACTGTTGCCCTGAAATGTGTTGCTGTGCTGGTAAGAAAGACCTAGCTGGAGTTGGCATGATAGCTAAACAAGTCATTTATTAAAGAGTTACCTTTTTTCTTTTAATATTGGAAAATCTGCTTAGCCAAGTTTTTTCAAAGGAAATATTTTAAATAAGTTTACCACAACCAAACTTTATGTTTAAGATAATTTCAAGGTGTTTCAAAAACACATAAACTACCAATATTGAATTTTCACAGAGAACCAGGTAAGAGCACATTTAAGGCTCTGGCACCCTAAGTGACCAAATTAATAAGTCTTTCTATGAACTTGAGATCTATAACAGCCTATCGTTATTCCAGTATCTTAAATGTTTTAGGACTATGGCAGAACACAAATCTAAAATATTTGAAATCGTCATATTTGAATTTTTGTCATTAAGTTGAAAATTACTCCTATGTAGTCAGTGTTGTTCAGCAAAAACAAAAACCTAAAGTAGAGGCTGACCAGAGATTATATACAGATATCATTTTCTTAAAGTAGGGAACCTAATACTGCTTTAATGTCAAGGTAGTTTGCAAAGATCTGTCAGTATGGTTCTTTTCTTCCCTAAAGAAAAAAAAATTTTAAACCAAGAAAACTGGAGGTTCTTAACAGTTCCTAAGATTAATTTCTAACATTTTATTGTACTGCTGTATTATTTATAAAGTGCTCTCTCATATATTTTCTCACTTAATTAGCAAGGTAAACATTATTGTCTCTGATTTACAAATGAGGAAGTTAGGGTCAGAAAGGTTAAGTGGTGGGACTGGTGATTGGACGGGTTTTAATTTTAGATAGCCCTCTTTTGACTGTCTCCATGTATTGTCTCCTGAAATGGCAAAGAATTGAAGTCACACCTCACCAATCTGTAGTAATCATAAGAAGAAGCCTATCAGAATTACAAAGTATGAAGGAAGAATTTCATCATCTTCAACATATATCTTGAACTAGAGTTATTCAAATAGTACTAAGTGATGTCCCTACGGTATCTATTGATATGATTTTATGATGAGTTATTTATATGTAAATTTTATATATAAAACTATTTGAACAAGTTAGTCTTTTAAATGCTTTAACCATTTTTGCTTTATATAGTTTTTCAAAACAAACGTTTCTCCTAGGATACAAAGTTAAGTTTAAACTCCTTCCCTGTAATGAACTGTGAAACATCCCAAAATCACAGTTAAATTGGGGAAGCATTGTTGAGTTCTAAAAATAAAATCTAAATATCAAAATAACTGACTTTCCTGAATATCTCTGTGAGTTATCACAGTTAAGCTTGATATACTTTAGTTATGATTTATATTTTTAAATGCCATGATTTACCTCAGATAATACTTCTTATGTTATTATTTTCTCTTATTCTTTAATGATTGTCCTTGATACCCATTTGTGGGCTAAAATGGCTAATTTCTAAAAACAAAAATTATAAATAGATGACTAACCACTTTGTTTTTTGGTACTTAATTCTGAGACTTTTTAAAGATTCCCCTGATGGTAAATATCCAGTTGCTTCAAGACTGGATGGTGTGCACTGAATTCACTGTTTTCCCAACATGACTGTTCCTGAATCACGAGTCCTGACAAACTAACTTGTATTCAAATGAGGAAGAGAACATGTCATTCTGTAGTCTCACCAGATGATGGTAAGACTTTTAAAATTATGATCTGATTTTTAGTTGTTGGAGCCAGTAGGAATAATGACTGGAGCTTTATTCATAGAAGTGAAGTAGTGCTTGCATATGTATACTCTAACACACTTTAATCTATGATCTAAATGTTCTTTTATGCTACCGTCTTCTGCATGCAAACTTTACATTCATCAGCATGAAAGTCAGCAAAGTCCACTGAACACAGTGCCACCAGCACTTGTAAAGCCTTATCAGAAGTAATGCTTCTCCATTATTGTTTATAACAAGCATCAAGCAATACCCACAAGACAGCTATCAAGTTCACCAAACTAGATGGCACATCTGTCTATCATTTCCGTGTCATAAAAGAAGAACATTCCTGACATGTTTGTAAGCTGTAAATAATGACTTCGGTTGTCATGTCATCTATGTCTAAGACTTTAGACACTAGTTCTTTCCTAGAGTAAAACTTGTCTATTAATGGTTTCTGAAAAAACTGAATTCTTTGGCTTTTAAATGTTGGAAAATGTTACATAGGGGTATAATCAATCTGTTAATATAAGCTTTACTTATGCCAAGGAATTTTTTTTTTAATATTAGGAAAATAACTGGAGTTGGTTAGACCAAAGTTTGCTCTTGCAGTAATGCTGTTTTGTTCTGAAGACCCTTCTAACTATATGGTCCTCAAGCTGTCTAGTTGATGGGCTGAAGTTTTGCAAAAAAAGGACCACTGCAGTCATGCCTAGTGTCGGGAGAAAGCAAAACTGACAAGACAAGTGGTTTAGAAGATTTTTTTTTACCCAAGAAACCCTTTCTTCAAATGAATGTTTCATAGAGAAGCTCAACATTTAAGGGAGAAATGCTAAAATAGAGCTGTTCTGGCTAAAGCCTCTATGAGCCTTTCACTAGACACCTCTGCTGGAGAACAGCATGAAAACCTTGGAACTCGCTAACATTTTGAATTCCCTTGAGCACTGCAGTCTTCATTCCTCCTATTACTCCCTGAGTTTATAAGCCAGTAACTGTAGTCTCTTAGTATAGACTCTCAGATTACATCCTTAGTATACAATGTTCCTTCTATAGTTACCATTTCTTAAGACTTTTCAAGAAAAAAATTTTCAATGTTGTATTTTTTGAGTAATGAAATCAAAACACAGTTACTGCTAATTTTTTATGTGGCCAAGTTACTGCTTAATGGATGAAAAAAGTTTGGTGTTTCAATCACTTATGGGCTCAGAACTTCATTCATTAAAGATATTTTGCCAAGTCTTGGTAAAATATACTGAAATTTCCACTCATACTGGGTTTCTTAATATATATTTTAAGTCCTAAAATTAATACGATGGAAAATGACTAAAACAGTACAGGCATAAGACGTGTTTAACTGGGAAGGGTGATAATAATAGGTACAGGAGGACCAAACTTTCGATTTTAAATGGAAAGTTCTATCTTATTTTATATTAGAGTGGATCAGTATTACTATTTATCATTTTATATTTGTAAAGTATTTAATAATGTTATGTTATTCTTTACATATCAATGAAATAAGACAGTTATCCCACATGAAAGGTAAAAAAATTGAAGCACAGCACAGTAAAGAGACCTCCAGAGGACAACCCCGTGAAACAAGGGCCAAAATAGGAACAAGAATGATCGGGTTTCCTGAATCCTAGACTATCAGCTGAATTCACTGATATGTGTTGTGTATTACTCTATTTTATAAGATGACTTTATACAAATAAGTCAATTGTTTTAAAGGTGGCATCATTGTATGTGGATAAATCCTATATAGAATAAATATTATGTAAAGGATGTGACTTTAGTTACAAGAGTTTCAATGATAAAATTCAGGTTATCACAGAAATGGCACTATTTAGATAGCTGCTTCATATATTGTATAAAGTATGATTAATGTTTTATTTTGATGCAGGAATTTTCTTAACTATTGACACTAATGGAGCCATGAATAGACCAGAAAAATGAAATCCAGAGGATCTGCAAACTTCATTTTCTAATGTTAGTGTTCTCCCTACAGAACTTATGTTAATGCCGACAAAAAGTCAAATATGTTAATAAGCAATAAACCATACACAAGAGAAACCAAGGGCCTCGTAACTTTTAAAGGCAAATTATTTTTAAGTATACTTACACACTGTTCCCCATCCCTTTTTGTTTTTTGTATACCAGCAAAAGCCGCTGGATAATTTGCCACCTTTACATAAGACACCAGTGACCAGGGTGATCGATACCAGTCACTTCTTTACCATGGGCTTAATCAGATTATTTGCAAACATAATTACATTGAATACAGCTTATTAAGTACACCTAACAATTTACTACACTTTGCTCTTTCAGATTGCTAGAGACACAAATCCATTATATAGTTTCTTGATTTTCCCCCTTGGAAAAAACTTTTAATTCCTTGTTGGTATGATTTACAGCTACTTAATTCCTTTATTAAAGAGTAACTTATTTTTATTCAGCTCATAAGGGGAAAAAAAAAGGAACATTTCTGCCTAGACCATAGTTCTCAACCTTGGCTGCACATTAGAATCACTTGGGGAGCTTAAAAAAATACAGATGCCTAGATAAATCAGAATCTGGCAGATGATTTTTAAAAGATCTTCCCAATTTTTTTTATGTGCAAAATAGGTGCCCTACTCAAGGATTCCCTCTATCCTCTCAGTACAGATGCTTGGGACAGGCAGCTAGGCCATCTGACCTTCCAGTTCACTGATTCTCCACCCTATCAGTAAGAAAAAAATTTCAAATACCGAAGCCCACCCCAGTTCAAGAAAATACTAACTTTTGTTCCCTTATCTAAAGTTTTTAATTAGGGATCAATGACACTCTACTGTGTAATCGTAAAAGAACCCACTAAATGGGATGCATGTAGATTTCATTTGATTATGGATATTGCATTCTGGGAATTCACACAGAACTTCAGATTAATAAAAAATTATATTAAGAATATGTGGCTGAAATAGTATGTCCTGAGATTTTGCAAGCTTTAGTATTTTCTTTGCTTTTGAAAAAGGATCCAGAATGCTCCCTAAGCATTATGGAGCTTAAATGCTGCACTGGAGCCTTCTGTCAATGAACTGACACAAATAATTTTTTAAGTTAAATGTCACACTAAAGAAATAGGACTCATTACTAAAATGTGTTCATTAAAGAAGCCTTCAGTCAAATTTGGAATTCTTCAAGTATTGCCATTAAGTTTTTTATTAATAAAACGACCGTTGCATACCATCTTCATTCCCACTTCGAAGGTTACGTTTGCTATTCAAACACAATTAAACCTTTTCAGCAGTATTGTATATAGACACTCACTTTCTAAGTCTCGCATAAAAAAAATTCATCCAATAATGATGTGGCACTTTTTTGCATAATTCAAAAACGTTAAAATGCTTAAATAAAATATATAGCGTGCCTTTTGTTGTACATTCGAGTTGACTTAAAACTTTCTTTCCGCTGGAGGAAAAGAATCCACCCGGAACACAGCACAGCGGCACCAGACGCTCCAGTATTTGGGGGGGGGCATGTCAAAAAACGAAAGCCTGGGTTTTCTCCCTAACCAGTAGGGACATTTATTTGCCCTCGGGCGAGTGGCCGGCGCGTGGCTATATATCTTATTTGGGGGGAAAGACTACACAACAGTACGTGTGGTTAAGGAATAGGAATCTTTCTTTTTCCTTCCATCCTGTCTTCCTCACAACTAATTTTCCTGAAAAATTCTAACAAGTTCGGCACCTAGACCCCGGGAGAGGCCAGATACCCCGAAGGCTAGTATTTCGGGGGCGGGGGAACAAAAATCTTGCGCGTGGTGGGTGCCCAATGAACAGCCACATTTGCCGGGTACTGCTGGGATCCCGGCCCTCTGGGGTAGACACTCGCGCCGTCCCCATTTAAAACAGGGAAACAGGACTAAGACGTTGACCGTTCCGAGAGCCACCCACGGCCCAGCGGCGCGGGGCTTCGGGCCCACACAATGTGGTCCCACCGCCTAGGAGAGCGCGTCTGTTACGTGCCGGCTCCTCTCCGTAACCCCGTAGTCGCCTGCATCCCCAGCCTCCACGTCCACTAAGCGGCGGCCGCGCCAGTGGGGACACCGGGCGGAACCCAGTCCGCGGCTGGAGGAGAGCTGCGGGCGGGGGCCAGGCTGCCGCCCGCGGCGCCTCACCTGCGCTCTCAATTTCACCCAGAGCGCCCTTTCTCTTCCCTCCCTCTCTTCCTTCCTTCCTTTTTGAGGGCTTCATATCTCTCAGAGAAACTGAGCAAAGAGCATTTTAACCCGACTGCCCTGAAGTAGGTATGCTATGGCACAGGAAGGAACTGAGGCCTAAAGGTGAAACGATCAGCCAGGAAATTTCAAGAAGGAAATGAAGCGGAGGCCTTGGCTCCTACCTTACGTGACACACATAGACATAAATATAAGCATATTGGAAAAGAAGGCATTTATGACTTTGGAAACCCCTATCACATGCAAGGCAGAGGAATGAAATTAAGTCTTGAAGGAAATTTACATTCCAGCTGAGGTCACACATAGGGCCAACTGTGATGTGAGGCAGTAGGTACCAAGTGCCGAGCAGCACATCCATTCATTCAAGTATCTTAGTATCCTCCAGTTGAGGTCTTCTCCCAGCACCCAGATCCCTAGATGGGAGTTCACACAAACTGGGTGGAGAGAGTACACAAAAACAAATATAGGCGACAGAAATGGCTGCTACCCCAAATGCAAATAACCTCTGTGGATCATTGAAAATTAAGGATGATTTAGAGCTATGCCTTGAGGAATGGAAAGGACATCCAATTAGGAGACACAATGAAGAGAACAGAGTTCACTGATATAACTAAGGAAAACTAGCAAATAGCCAAGTGCAGGGACTGGTAGTGTAAGGCATCCAGGACAACTGTTCTCTGGAGACCAGGGGATAAAGGCAGTATTATAGAAATAAGGATGGTATTTCAGTATGAAACCATGACATTAAAGCTCTCTCCTTATGAAGCATTGTCACCAGGGGCTTTAGAATCAGGAACACATGGATTAGGTGTTACTGAAGTAGACCAATAAAGACAGAAGGTTCAAAGAAGGTATATAAAATAACCAGAAACCAGTTTCCTTGTTCTTGACGATGCTTGAATCTTGAAGGGGAGTTGTGACTACATATGTTGACTTACAGAACTTTATGCAGCAACAATGTACCCCAAAATACAATGTTGGGCCAGTATTTCACTGGAACAAGACCCAGTAAGGAAAGATAAAGCAGGTGGGATGAGTCCAAATAACCTCTAAGAGGTGCATTTCCAGTTATATTGAAAAAGGACAAGATTGGCAGGTAAGAATCTGGGCAACAGACTAGACAGATGTACAGAAGAGAAGGTAGATCAGTGGTTGCCTAGGGCTGGGAGGGATGGCTGGAGGTGGGTATGACTGCTTCAAAGGTAAAAAGGTAGGTTTCCATTTGGGGTGAAAATGATCTAAAATCTGTGCTTATGGTTGCAAAAATTGCAAATACACTAAAAACCACTGAATTGTACACACTTTAAGTGGGTGAATTGTATGGTACGTGAATTATATCTCAATAAAATTGTTACAAAAAGAATCTGGGTGAAGACTTGAAGGCGGGACCTGGTGAGTTGTGTGCTTTGCTGGTGGGTGATGGTGGGTGGGGTGCGCTGGTACTCAGGGAGGACTCTGAAGAGGCTGTGGGAACCATGAAACGGCAGAAACAAAAGCATCCAGTTATTTGTTCCTCTTTCTGCTCGTTGTGCTACATCTCTTGAATGGGTAATACTGAGCTGCCAGGGAATCGGGAAGGGAGTGGAAGGAAGCTCCCTAGAAGAGTGAGTGGCATGGCATTAGGGGGCAGGCACAGATTTTGAAAATAGATGTTCAACTCAGATATGGAATAAGAAAAACTAGATTAACACAGGAAAAACTTGGAGCAGAGAAGCAGGAAAGGAAGTCTAAAGAGAAAGCAGGAGAGGGGAGCGGCAGAGGGGGTGGCTCTGTTTGCTCTCACATGGAGACCTTAGCAGAATGGCTACCAGGGAGTCTTTAGGCTGGCCACACCTCCAAAGCACCACGGACTGTGAACTGAGAAAAACGAGCTATCCGTATTTATGCTTTTCCCAGTAATAGTATCAGCACCTACTGAGCATTTACTATGTGAGGCACTGTCCTAAGAGCTTTATGTGTATACTTTTTATTTACTCTTCAACAATCCTACAAGTACAACCATCACCACCTAAAATGAGAAAATTAAGGCACTGAAGGGTAAAGTGGACAGTAAGTGGCAGACCTAGGCCTTGAACCCCAGAACCCCAGTGCTCTGGCTCCAGTTTGTGCTCTTAACCACTACATCCACAGTGTCCTATTGAAATAAAAATGTTAGCCTAATCCCTGATGAACATAGATGCAAGAATACTCAACAAAATATTTGCAAACCAAATTCAAAAATACATCAAAAAGATCATCCATCATGATCAAGTGGGATTCATCCCAGGGATGCAAGGATGGTACAACATTCGAAAATCCATCAACATCATCCACCACATCAACAAAAAGGACAAAAACCACATGGTCATCTCCATAGATGCTAAAAAAGCATTCGACAAAATTCAACATCCATTCATGATAAAAACTCTCAACAAAATGGGTACAGAGGGCAAGTACCTCAACATAATAAAGGCCACATATGACAAACCCACAGCCAACATTATACTTAATAGCAAGAAGCTGAAAGCTTTTCCTTTAAGAATGGAAACAAGACAAGGATGCCCACTCTCCCCACTTTTATTCAACATAATTCTAGAGGTCCTAGCCACGGCAATCAGACAACAGAAAGAAATAAAAGGCATCCAGATTGGTAAGGAAGAAGTCAAACTGTCACTATTTGTAGATGACATGATATTGTACATAAAAACCCCTAAAGAATCCACTCCAAAACTACTAGAACTAGTTACCAAAGGGAAAGGGACTGGGGAGGATGGGTGGGAAGGGAGGGACAAGGGGGAAAAAGGGGCATTATGATTAGCAGATGTAATGTTGGGGGGGCACAGGGAGGGCTGTACAACTCAGAGAAGACAAGTAGTAACTCTATAGCATTTCACTACGCTGAAGGACAGTGACTGTAATGAGGTTGGTGGGGGGGGGGGACCTGATGTGGGGGGTAGTTTAATCACCATATTATTGCACATGTAATTGTAGATTAGTGATACCAAAACAAATTATTTTAAAAAACTACTAGAATATCTGAATTCAGCAAAGCTGTAGGATACAAAATTAATACACAGAAATCTGTTGCATTTCTATATATTAATGATGAACTAGCAGAAAGATAAATCAGAAAAACAATTCCATTCACAATTGCATCCAAAAGAATAAAATACCAAGGAATAAAACTAACCAAGGAAGTGAAAGACTTGTACTCTGAAAACTACAAGACACTCACAAGAGAAATTAAAGAAGAGACCAATAAATGGAAACATCCCATGCTCATGGATAGGAAGAATTAATATTACCAAAATGGCCATTCTGCCTAAAGCAATCTACAGATTCAATGCAATCCCTATCAAAATACAAATAGCATTCTTCAATGAACTAGAGAAAATAGTTCCAAAATTCATATGGAACCACAAAAGACCCCAAATAGCCAAAGCAATCCGGAGAAGGAAGAATAAAGCAGGGGGAATTACGCTCTGACTTCAAGCTCTACTACAAATCCACGGTAATCAAGACAATTTGGCACTGGCACAAGAACAGACCTATACACCAATGGAACAGACTAGAGAGCCCAGATATAAACCCAAGCATATATGATCAATTAATATACGATAAAGGAGCCATGGATATACAATGGGGAAAGGATAGCCTCTTCAACAGCTGGTGTTGGCAAAACTGGACAGCTACATGGAAGAGAATGAAACTGGATTATTGTCTAACCCCATACACAAAAGTAAACTCAAAATGGATCAAAGACCTGAATGTAAGTCATGAAACCATAAAACTCTTAGAAAAAAACATAGGCAAAAATCTCTTGGACATAAATATGAGCAACTTCTTCATGAACATATCTCCCCAGGCAAGGGAAACAAAAGCAAAAACGAACAAGTGGACTATATCAAGCTGAAAAGCTTCTGTACAGCAAAGGACACCATCAATAGAACAAAAAAAAATCCTACAGTATGGGAGAATATTTCATAAATGACATATCCGATAAGGAGCTGACATTCAAATTATATAAAGAGCTCACGCACCTCAACAACCAAAAAGCAAATAAGCCAATTAAAAAATGGGCAGAGGAGCTGAACAGATACTTCTCCAAAGAAGAAATTCAGATGGCCAACAGGCACATGAAAAGATGCTCCACATCGCTAATCATCAGAGAAATGCAAATTAAAACCACAATGAGATATATCACCTCACACCAGTGAGGATGGCCAACATCCAAAACACAAACAACAACAAATGTTGGCGAGGATGTGGAGAAGAGGGAACCCTCCTACACTGCTGGTGGGAATGCAAATTAGTTCAACCATTGTGGAAAGCAGTATGGAGGTTCCTCAAAACTCAAAATAGAAATACCATTTGACCCAGGAATTCCACTCCTAGGAATTTACCCTAAGAATGCAGCAGCCCAGTTTGAAAAAGACATATGCACCCCTATGTTTATCACAGCACTATTTACAATAGCCAAGATATGGAAGCAACCTAAGTGTCCATCAGTAGATGAATGGATAAAGAGGCAGTACATATACACAATGGAATATTATTCAGCCATAAGAAGGAAACAAATCCTGCCATTTGCAACAACATGGATGGAGCTGGAGGATACTATGCTCAGTGAAATAAGCCAGGCAGAGAAAGACAAGTGCCAAATGATTTCCCTCATTTATGGAGTATAACAAGGAAGCAAAACTGAAGGAAAAAAATAGTAGCAGACTCAGAGACTCTAAGAAGGAACTAGTGGTTACCAAAGGGGAGGGGTGTGGGAGTGTGGGAGAAGGGGATTGTGGGGTATTATGTTTAGGACACATGGTATGGGGAATCACAGGGAAAACAGTGTAACACACAAGGCAAACAGTGAATCTGTGTCATCTTTCTACACTGATGGACTGTGAGTGAATTGGGATATGAGTGGGGACTTGATAATATGGGTACATGTAGTAACCACATTGTTTTTTTATGTAAAACCTTAAGAGTGTATATCAATAATACCTTAATAAAAAAACAAAAAAAACAAACAAACAAAAAGAAGAAAACAAATCCTACCATCTGCAACAACATGGATGGAGCTAGAGGGTATTATGCTCAGTGAAATAAGCCAGGCAGAGAAAGACAAGTATCAAATGATTTCACTTATCTGTGGAGTATAAGAACAAAGAAAAAATGGAAGGAACAAAAAGCAGCAGACTCACAGAACCCAAGAACGGACTAACAGTTACCAAAGGGATAGGAACTAGGGAAGATGGGTGGGAAGAGAGGGATAAGGGGGAAAAAGGAGTATTATAATTAGCACACATAAGTAGCAGGGGAGGGGATACGGGGGAGGCAGTATAACACAGAGAAGACAAGTAGTGATTCTATAGCATCTTACTATGCTGATGGACAGTGACTGTAATGGGGTATGTATGTGGTGGAGCACTGATAATAGGGGGAGTCTAGTAACTATAATATTGCTCATGTAATTGTACATTAATAATAGCAAAAAAAAAAGTTAGCCTAGTACTATTTAAATTCCAAAATGACTCCATTTCTTTTAATTTACAAAGTAAGATTCTTGACTAACCTAGCAATGCTGGGGGCTCCTGGTCCATGAGTCCTTCTCCCCATTTCAGAGTTGAGGAAACTGAGCCTCAGTGAGGTTAAGAAAATTTCCCAAAGTCATTCAGTTAGCGAATGATGGTCAGGATTTGAATCCATTACCCTAATGTCCTTAAAGTTTATACTTGAGATAATTTTAAAACCATACAGTTGTATATTCACTTGGCAGTGGGAAGAAACAATAGAAATCTGCTATTCCCTACTGCCTTGTTCCAGGAAACCATGTTAAAATATTTCATTAAGTAATATTAGCTTTTGAACTTTTAGTGTCAGATAAAATGGCACTACCTTTGTCAGTCATCTTTTCTGAGTTGCACCTTATTAAGTATTACCCAAATGTGATTGTTTCTTTACATATAAAACATAGTAACAGCTGCTGTACTAACCTCACAGCGTTATTACCCAGATCAGCAGAATAGAACACAAATGTGATTTGTTATATATTAAAGGATATGGCATGAATACAGTGAACAGAGTCAAAGTCCCAAATCTTCCTCTTACAACAGGTAGTTTTAGGTGTTAGGAATCTCTTATGTACAGTCAGGCTAGACAGACTACATACAGAATTGCTGGAAGGACAAATGCTGTGATACATCAAGAGCATCTTGAAAAATATTTTGTACAGAGGAGACATGGATATATATTTATGACAAAATAAATTCCTTTCTAAGAGTACTCTCCTGCATATTCGGAGTTTGACATTAACTGTTCACCTTATAAGTAACCAAACACATACACGTCATATTAGATGGGAAATAACATCAATAAAGTATTACGGTCACTAAATTCTAAGGATGCTTGCTCTGGAAGGACCTTCCGAAGGGTTATCTTTTCAAACTTTCTGGTTTCTTAGATGAAGCAACTAAATTCTCAGTCTCAATCTGAATTCTTAAAGCTGACTTCAGAAAGGAGAGGGCAGAATTTTCAGGACACAATCTCCACCTTAAGGAGGGTATAAACTGTTCTAGTACACTTTCTTTTTGAACATTCTCTTCCAAAGCCCCAGGGGTAATAACAAGGGGGAAAGAGCATTGACAAGAGAGGCTGTAGGGACATGTAACCACTTGGCCTTCTTAGAGGGAGAGGCACCAGTGAGAAAAGGTCATCATACCATTTACTGCTACTTTCCTTGAAAGTCATCATCGTCATGCTACACGCCACATACCTATGACAAAGGCTGTTCATGAGCAGATGCGGATGGTGATTTGGACTTTTAGGCTAAGCAACCAAACTGTTGCAGTAATAGATCCCTTCTTTCTCAGCTCAGTTTAAAATACAGTATTACTGTATCACAGAAACTTTATATATAAAACTTAGAACTGGAAAGGAATTGAGAAATCACCACTAATACTTATTAATACATAGATGAGGAACTGAGTCCCAGGTCAGACAGCAGAGCAAGGGCTAGAAATCAAGGCTTGTGACCTGTGATTCTGTTCTTGTAGATATGCTCAAGGAGCTGACCTGCAGCCTCTGAGTTTGAGGTCGCTCTAATCAAAGATGCTTAATCCACTGACCCTTAAATAGTACTGACCGTTTATTATTATGCCATTGGGAAGCTTTCCTTATATTCAGAGAACAAGACTAGCAAATATTCAACAATTATAAAATTGAGTAAGCCTGCAAATCTTTAAAGTTAACTAGAGAGGCATAATAGTTCAGAGACCACTGAAGCTAGAAAGGTTAGGGGGCTTCACAAAAATGTGACCTGAGCTAGGCTTTAAAGCAGAGCTTGCAGACTAGGAACCTGTGGGCCAGATTCAGGCTATACACAATTTGTTTGTATTTCATTGTGACAACCCATAGTGGTTTTTCTTTCTTCCCCAAAACTTGGGAGCTTTCCCATAAAAATCCCAATTTTTGGAGTGTTATGAAAAACTGCAACAAGGCTTATATTCATACTTAGCCACTGCATAAATCCTCAGCTGAACACCCACAGGCTGTTCCCATTACCTGCCTGACTCCTCGGGCAGTGGAAATGCTGGTCCTATGTTTTCAGAAATGGAGAAGGCAGCCCAGAAACAGAACACAGAAGTAAGGATGGGTGGTATGTTACAGAGTAGGAGAATTAGCTCTGCAATGGGGGAAAAATCTGTTCCCTAGGCCAAGAGACACACCTGAAACTAGCAGAAGAATTTGGTAAGAGCCTGGCACAACCATCTCAATACATAAACAAAAAATAAACAAAACATGTACTGCTGCTTATGGATCAAGAATGCCAACTTCACATATAAAGGGTAACTACTCATTTTCCTTCTAATCAGTATCTTCATTTTGGCCTATTTAAAAACCAACACAAACTAAATTTTAAATTTTACATGAAATTGTATTAAATATAAATTTATTATGAATAAAAAAATATAATTTGTATTCCATCATGACATCTGACTTGGTTTTACTGAACCCCATTATATAGCACTGATGCTAAGAGATATGACTATGCTTTTATTCCTAATCAGGTGTACCCTACTTGGCGTAATATATCCCAAGAGCTCTTCTTACTCTGGATTCGGCTCTTCCATTGGCCTCATGGTAGCCTACTGTTCATTTTCATAATCAACCGCCCACACCATCCAAGAAACCACTGATATGCAAAGGGATCTATGAAAAAAAGAGCCCCATCTCTGCCTGGAAATTCATCTTAACAAAAAGTAAAGAGGTTCGCCTAGACACCTTTTGCTTGGAGGGCCACAACTCAAATTTGCAAAATATGCCCATGATTAAAGAAGGTTAAGCAGCACTATGCTGGTGATCCTGCTATGTATGCTTTTGAAGAGGTACTACTCAAACCACAGGCTCCTGGCCTAGTATTCACTGACTCTGCTTTCTGTCAACTATGCAGAGAAAAATAATGCAGTGCTCAGAGAACTAGAAAGTTCAAAATCTCTTCCTTTCAGGTCAAGTTCGCCATACTATAATGACATTTGGCACCACCCAGTGGCAATACTTTCTCATGTATGTGTGAATAAGTAGCAACTTTGCAAACTCTTTATCATAACAAAGCCTCAATGAACAGAGAATAGAATAATGTTGCAAATCAAATTAAAGCAGTTCCATTTTTTAAAAGGTATCTACTCTGAAAAATTCAGATCATTTTTAAGTTGTTTTCCTGGCCTAATGAAGAGCAAAAAAAAATTTTAATTCTCCTTTCTTCTCTAATTGTATAAATACTTTGGCTTTAATATAAAATTACATGTTAGAAGGAAGGGCCCATTTATAAGGGCATCAACTTTTTCTTATGGGAAAACAGGCAAGTGTCAATACATTAGTGCTTTAAAAAAACATGAAAGAGAAACTCAGGGCTCCTTCTAGGAAGTCTTTGAATTGTTAACTATATTTCTTCTAAGAAAACCAACTGGAATACAGGATGGCTCTGTCCACGGCAATGTGAAACACAACCTCTCTTAATGTACACGTAGAACACATAAGATTTAAAAGAAAAGGAAAATCCTGGTTGTAGGATTTCTCTAATTATTTGTCTTTCAAACTGGATTCATTAAGAGTGTGGAACCTTTAGTCTCTTGGCTGCTGCTTACATCAATGATCCCTCTTGGGACCAGATTGGAGGGCTTGCATTCCACTGGAAGGGTGGGCCTGCTGCCACAGCAGGGGATTAACAGATGGGGACCACACTTGCCACCTGAAGAATTCTTTGAAGTTTGAGTATTTGGGTCACACAGACCAAAGCTGCACCTTGATTTTCCATTTCTGAAAATCACACTTTAAAAGTTTCTGTCTTGCAAATCTCCATATATCAACAGATCCTGCAGAATTTATATCACGTTATTTTCTCAAAAGGAAGAGAAAGAAGTTCTTCACTGGAGTCTTTTTTTGGTTGTTATCTTAAATGTCAATGATCACAAAAACTTCTGGCTTGTCTTCCTGATACACCTGCATTGCTGAGTATGTTATTGCCTTGACTTCAGTTCCCTTAAGTTGGAGTTAGAGGAAAAACAAATAGGAAAAAAAGGATATCAAATTCAGAATCATTAACTCTAGCAACAACTAGCATAAAATCAAAATTGTGATGTCATTCTGAAAGATTAAAAACTCACAAAGAACAGTTACCAAATTAGTTTAGTATTATATACACATACCCAACAGAGATGAGAGGCAACATGTGCAGAAAACGAGCACTGAACTGGACTCAGGACATAGAACCTAACCTCAGCTTGTTTCGTGCTGCATGTGGACACTGACCTCTCTAGGCAGCAGCTTTTTCATTCATCAGTTGGGCTGAATCAAGAACACAAAGCATTTCTGATTGGCTCAGGGCTCCTTCTCAAGACTTCCTCCTTGCAGTCTAAGCTGGGCCCTCAGAACATAGCCTCTTCTCCTCAGCTGCCAACACTCACTTTACCTTATGGAGGTCCCTCTCCACGCTTCTGATACATGACATTCCCCCTACCCTGCCCCAGTTTAGAACCACAGGATTAGATGTTCTCTTAGTTCCTTCCAAATCTAGAAAAAATCTACAATAATCTGTGCACCACAGAATGTGTCAGGGAATAAGTGACTGGTGTTTGTTAAGTCTATAGCACAACAGAAATTTGATGATTTCACAGTGCAATCTGCACAGCACCCACCTTCTTTTCCCCTCTGCCAACACACACGAAACCACAACCTAAATCAAATTCAGCTCTCTGCCTATGTACGGCAGCACACATCATGCTACCCAGGATCACCTTAAACATATGTCCACAAATCTCAAAAGGATAGATACCCAGCACTGAGCAGTAATCCTACATGAGGCTCTAAGTTCACTTTCTCACTGTCTGAGACAGTATTTCACAGCTTCACCTCTAGTACCTATCTCTCATGCTCATTCTCAATCAGCTCTGCTTCCTGGAGAAAACAAGAGCAATCAGTAAGAACTGACGCACCTTCCCCCATCAAAGCTACCTTCAGTCCTCACATCAGCCTTTCTTCCTGTTAGAATGCATCATCCGTGCCTGCTCCTATCAGAAGACTAATTTCTCCACTGGAATACTCTATCCCACACATCCCAACTTACCAACTTAAGGTCTTTGCTCTGAAATTATTCTCTCCGACTCCAGCATTCAATGGTGCTACAAAACCTCCTAGCTGATATATGAAATCAGTATTTTAACCTATGTCCAAGAAAGTCAGAGAAATCTGGGAAAAACCTACCACTTTATTAAAACTCACTGAAGTGTACTGTCATATATGCTGACCTTATGATAAGGAAGTATAACAAGTTTTTAATGGCAGGGTTTAAAAACATACCTGAGGGTGCTTGGACAATGAGAACTCTTCTCCCCACCTTGAGAAGGAAAATTAAAACATGATTAAGATTTACAAGATTTAATATTTGTTTTCTCTACACTTTTAAAATAAGCCTTATAAACGTGGTTAAGAAACTAGAAAGCCAAAGAGAAGGGAGTGGTAAGGAAGCTGTAAATTTAGTCTGATGGCCAGCAGTTATAGCTGTTGAAGGACTTACTAGTACAAGAGCCATTTCAACAGTTGACAATTGCTCTAAAAAAAGTGCCGGAGGACTAGTGGTTACCAAAAGGGAGGGGTGTGGGAGGGCGGGTCGGGAGGGAGGGAGATGGGGATTGAGGGATATTATGTTTAGTACACATGGTGTGGGGGGTCATGGGGAAAACAGACTGTGGCATCTTACTACACCGATGGACAGTGACTGCAATGGGGTATGGGTGGGGACTTGATAATATGGGTAAATGCAGTAAATGTGAAACCTTCATAAGAGTGTATATCAATAATACCTTAATAAAAATAAAAATAAAAAAGTGCCCGAGTATAGTGTGCATGTGGTAGATTCTCAATAAATATTGCTGGATGGACAGTTTCATAATACAGTAGCATGTTCTAATTTTTCTCTGTATTCAGGGCTACAGAACTAATTAAATATCTCCCAATGGAGAAAGCAGGTCTGAGTACCATAAGGGCAAAATACTAGATTCTGTAAGATAGTCTGAAATTGGTGTACTTTTAATAACTTTTCAAAAAATGCCCACGATCTGTATAGAGAAAGTCCTAGATGGAGAGTCTCCTAGAACTTGGGATCAGTATCCTCTCTGCCTTCAACATAATGTGGCTAAGATCACAGTAGTAGAAGCAATAGTAGTAGTAGAAAGAGCAAAGTTTTAAAATTCTGTTTAACCATTTCTTAGCTAAATATGCTTGGACAAGGCTGCTTCCTCACCCATTTGAAAAAAAAAAGGAGGCAGATAATAAAAGACCTCACTTTACAAAAGAAACAACACTCAACATAAAATAGAAAAATAGGCTTTATATAGAAATAAAAGATATCACAAAGGGACTGAAGAAACTTGGGCAACACCAAATCCAATCAAAGCGACCTAATCAAGTGTTTGCAAACTGGAAGGAAAAGTATTTGTCAATAGAGGGAACAAGTTTAAGTGATGTTCAGGTGTGAGGCCCTATGAGCAAGGATGCATCAGTGTTTCCTATCACTGAGTTAGGCTTTATGCAAATATCTGTACCATCTAGCAATTGTGAATTTTTTGAGCTAGAGATCACATATTGGAAATCAGGTTTAAAAACCAAAACCAACTTTGTTCTGACAGATTTCTGGTCTCCAGAGCTGAGGTGAGCCCTTGCTCCTAGGGGTCTCACAAAGCTAACCTGCAAAGCCCCACTGGGATGCAACTGATCCTATGACTTAATGTTTCTGTCTTCCTGACCACTAAATTCAGGAATGAATACAACTTTACTATCTTTCATGACTTACTGCTTAAAAGATTTTCAAAACTTACCCAATTGACCGTACTTTGAAATTTCTTTGATCAATATTAAGTACTTTTACTTCCTAAAGAGGAAAAAAAATTTTCTAATTTAAAAAATGTTCATAATAGACCATCCACTAAACACGTCAAGCTATCACCTTTTCTAGAAAATAATAACATATAACTTCTCTGAATAGAACAAACTAATTACTTTTCCAGGAAATAGGGTTTTTTCCTACATAGTCAAGGAAAGTATTCTCAAAAAAGTACAATCTAAAATCATGAGTCAAGAAATTTATATAATCTTGTAGGGACTAGAACTCTGTAGGACAAATGACCCAACTGGAAGAATATATGTAGTGGAAGTGGAACGGAAGGGCAAGGAGGAATTATGGAAGCAAGGAGGGCCATTTGTGTGTGATAGCAATGATGCTGGAGAGATGTTCCCTTCTAGAGGTTGGTGGCAAAAAGCAATTTCCATGTGGCTTTCCCTTTTTCAATTAAGGAAAACTAAAAGCAGCAATTTTTAAACTTAAGCCAACAAGGCCAAGTTGCTATATTTCAAATGAGACAAAAGGAACACATGGATGGACATAAATACAGCTCAAACCTGCATGACATAAAAAGTGTGTATGAAAACAGTAGGTACATTCTTACCATGTAATCCTAATTTGTGGTTGGTAAGTATATGATAAGAGATCCAAACACAAATCCATCTACATGGGCAAACTCAACCTCCCCAAGTGCCTATGGTCACTACACTATCATCTCACATATCTTTAAAGCTTGGTTTTGAATCACACATTCTATTTTAAAATATGAACTAAGAACCCATTTGCTCAGTGAAAAAGAAAAACCCTCACTTACCCGGGGGATGAAGAATTCATCAGCACTGAACTTATAAAGCCACTCATCCAAAAAGTGAAACAGAAGAGACAGTAAGTCATCTCCTACACAGAATCAAAAAGAACCATAATAATAATATATTTAATAATTCTTGTCCCTAAAAACTTGTTTGAATTTAAAAAGGCAATGAATTTCTTAGGTTAGTTAGTTCAAAGAGGAACAACAGGCTCATAATCAATTTTCTTGCTCTTATTGTGAACATATATTGAAATCATGCAGAATACTACACATTTGTATAACAATATCTTCAATGTGAATAAATTGGTTACCTTGGGTTTCTACTTCTATTGTTTGGAGAGGCTCCACAGTCCCAGTGTCTGTCATGTAACCAAACATGGCCATTGCACACTGCTCAAATGCTTCCTCCAGAGTATCTCCCCATGCGTGTAACCTAAAGAAGTACATTCATGCCCTGTGGATTATAATCCACTGGAAGAGAGGAGACTTGACAGCAAAACCAAAATAAAATCAATATGATAAATACAAAACCAAAGGCCTCAATCGGTGTAATGGTACTGAAACAGGATTCTTTTAAACCACCATTTTCATGTTCTACAGGAACCAAAACAGAAAATTTAAAACTAGGGACATTAAGATTAAAACAAGAGACTTCGGGTGGGAAGGGAGGGACAAGGGGGAAAAGGGGGCATTACGATTAGCAGATGTAATGTTGGGGGGGCACAGGGAGGGCTGTATAACTCAGAGAAGACAAGTAGTGATTCTATAGCATCTCACTACACTGATGGACAGTGACTGTAATGGGGTTGGTGGGGGGGACCTGATGAACGGGGTAGTTTAATCATCATAATATTACACATGTAATTGTAGATTAAGGATACCAAAATAAATTTTTTAAAAATCCAAAAATAAATAAATAAATAAATAAATAAATAAATAATAAAACGAGACTTCCTACTTAAGTACCCAGTTTCAAAGGACAAACTCCAATTATACTCACTGGACATCTGCTGTATGATCCAAATCTAAGGAAGAGAGGGAAAAACACTTATAAGTCACTAAACTTGACTTGCAAATCACAAGAAAATAACTCTAGCTCATTATTAGGAACATCATCCTTGAAGAGCAGAAAATGTGCCGCAAGACCACAGCTTTTGCCATCCATTTACACGACAAAGTTAATTGCTTTGTTGAGAGTGGTCTTTTAAAAAGCCAAGACTTATATTTAAATGAATGACAATTTCTGGAAGGCAGCAAGGCCAGGGTCTTGTAGGTGATTTAAAAAGTATCTCATCATTGTAGTTTCTGGATAAACAAAGGCCATTTCCTGCCATTTGAGTTACTTTACCTCAACAAATCAGATTTCTAAACATCTACTGTGCAAATGATCGATTCTAGGAACTACCCAAAGATATGAAATGCCAGATTTCTCCATCTCACCTTTTTGTGAACAGCTAGCCAAATCCTATTAAAACAGGTTGCTTTTTTAAGAATGAGAGCCAAGTTGGTTTGTTGGTGTCTTGCACTTCAAGTAATCCTCAATGGCGTCCCTGGCTGATAAAAGTTTTAGAAAGTAACTCTACAATACGCACTATGAGCTTTTTCCTGATACTCTCACAGGAATACCAGAAAGTAACAATTGTGAGGACAGTGAGCTCCCACTGGGTGTTATCTCAACATTCCAGAGTCCATTTTCCACTCTGTATCCTGACATCAACAATTCTTCCCGCTTAGGATTACAGAACATTCAGGCTAAAAGGAAGTCTTGGGAGATCATTTAATATAACTCCTTCATGTACAAGAAGAAATATGAAATCTAGAGATTGTGTGACTTGTTTAGGACCACACTGTTGATGAGAGGCGGAGTTGGGACTAGAACTGAGATTTCCTAATTCCCCATTTAGTCTACTTTGCACGATGGCACACAGTCTTTTGGTGGCAATCAAGGTTCATATTCTTCTCTAATTCGCTCAAAACATTACTGTGGACTTTGTATGTTTTAGGCAGTAAGGGGTTCATGACCCCCAAAGATGACAAACAAGTTAAAAGAAAATGACATTTATTAACCCTAGAGAAATGAAAGCATGTGTCCACAAAAAGATGTAAGAATGTTCACAGCAATTTTATTTATCAAAATTAAAACCTAATGTCCATCACTAGGAGGACAGATAAACTGAGAAATAATCATACAATGCAATACTACTTAGTAAGAAAAAAGTGTGACCTACTGATACATGCATTAACATGAACTGCAAAAACACTAAGTGAAAACTGTGGAACTCTTAGCACACCCAACCCCATCCAACCCCCCCTGCATGAAGGGACCTGACCATACTTGAGCCCAGCTTCTAGGAGAATAAGACTGGGTTCCTAAGATCACCCTAGCTCCTTCATTACAAAACCTGCTTGAGAAAGCTCGACACTGCCAGAACTTACTGTTTGTTCTAGCCAAAACCTGATAATAGGCCTTGACCTCCCTTTCTTTGAACATTTACTAGAAAGGGCTTACAACTGTATTTCTCTCTTAAAATTCAACAGTGTCATTTTCAAGGACTCCAGAGCCATTCCTTTGAAATGTAATCATTAGGAGGGACTCCCAGTCTCGGTGGGAAGATAGAATCCCAACTTTGATAGCTAGCAAACACTGCTGGCCTAATCGAATTTACACTGACCAACTGTTGGTAACTTTCCACTTCTTTGACTCTACACCCTCTCCCTTCCCTCAATTCTCTCTTGAAAAAGCCCGACTACCTCTACACAAATCGGAATGCAGCTCAGCCTTTTCCTACTGTCAGTAGTTAAAATCTATTCACCACTTTAACATCCAACCACCGTTTATTTTTGATAGAGTTAAGACACCAGACACAAAAGAATCTATACTATGTCAGTCTACTTCCATGACACTCTAAAAAAACTAAAGCTATGGTAATAGAAATCCAATGTTTGTGTCAAGGTAAGTGGGTGGGGGCTGACTGGAAGGGAACAAAAAGAAACTTTCCGAGGTGACAGAAATGTTGTATAGCTCGGAGTGTCGGTTACACAGATATATCTGTTACCAAAACTCATTGGACTTTACACTTAAGATCTGAGCACTTTCACTATGTAAATTGTATTTGTTTTTAAAAAAGCTTAGAGGACAATGACAGATTGCTGTAAGGCAGTGGTTCTCAAATCTTCGATCTCAAGAACCCTTTATTCTCTTAAAATTTGAAGATCCCAGAGCTTTTGTTTATATGGGTTGTGTTGTATGTGTCAATACTCACTATACCATAAATTTTAACTGAAAAAAATTTTTAAATACTTATTCATTTAAAAATAACAATAAGTCCATTTTGTTTCACACAAATTGCATATTTTTATAAAAAATAACTGTTTCCCCCCAAAATTAATGAGAAAAGTGGCACTGTTTCACATTTTAGCAAATATTAATGTCTTTCAACATGTTGCAATATGCTTAGTTGAAGTACATAAATAAAATCCAACCTCACAGATATCCAGGAAGAAAAGGCAGGAGTATCTTAAAAGTTTTTCAAAAAACTGCATATAGTCTTCTTTGATGCTACACCAAATCTAGAAACCTGGTAGTTTTTTAAAGATTGGTTGTAATGTGGAATCTGAAGCTGTAACAATGACATTTTCATACTCTTGTAACACTAAAATCCATTGCTGTTATCTTCTGCTTAGAATGGACTTTATCTATGCCTGATCGCATAACAAGTATTGGTTTTTGGGAAAATATTAGTACATTCAGTTACACAGATAATGTTGAAACATTTAATTACACAGAATTTTAAAAAACATATTTGTTAATTAATATCACCACCAATCTCATCAGAAAAGTCTTTAAGTACTGGGAACTGTCAAGCTCATGATGGCATATACAAGTTTTCCAAAATTCTAATTTGAAATTTCTAATTTTTCCACTTGCAAGCTTGAATTTTATCATTTTTAATAAATAATTTTATTTTTCTTGATGTGACAGATCACTTCATTTTCAAGAATTGAGATTGACAATAGTATAGCTTTCAGTCATTCTTTTGAGAAAAAAATGGTATTCCATGCAATACAAAAAACAGCTCATAACTCAATTACACAAGTTATTTTCCTCAATGTAATCACCAATACTTTGACAGGCAGTAGAAACACTTTATGTATACTTCCCAATTTGTTACATAGAATATTAAAATGTACTACTCAATGGTCAAGATTTAAAATGAAGTTTTTACTGATTCATCATGGCCATTTCTAAGTAAAAATGCCTTTCTCTTGTTTTAATAGTACATGGTGGTAAGGAATACAGTGACTACCAGGATGACTCGGTGCTGCTGCCTCAATTTGTGCTAATGAGCCAGCATTTTAACTTACTGCACTTTAGTATACTAAGTGCAAATAACATGTCAGTATTATCCTCAAAGTAATTTTGATATCACAGATCTGAAAGGATCTGGGGAATCCCAGGGGTCCACAAACCACACTTTAAGAACTGCTACTACAGGACAGAATAGAAGATAAACTTAACCTAGACTAAGGGGTTCAGGTAATAAGCCCCAAAAGGAACAAAATTTAACACTCTAAGTGCCAAGAGACTAAAGGTGATCATTATCCGCTTGTTCTTTCATTCCTGTTAAAAAGAAAACCACAGGCCCAATATGGAGTCACTTCGCTAGGCCAAGTCCCCAAGCCAGGGTTTAATACCTTAACCTAACTGCAGTTTCAACCTCCCCAAGAAAATCACTCACAATTTAAGATAATCTGTCACATGGGCCCTCTCCATACCCCAAAGGAATCCACCCTTTGTCCCCAGAGGAAAGTGACCTCACCTGAAATAATCTTTATTTCTATTTATGACTTCCTTGTCCTGCCGTCCAGCCTTTAAAACCCTCTCTCTATAGCCTTTTGAAACAACTCTACTTGCTAAATGGGATGCTGCAAGATTCATGAATTGTTTAATAAAGCCAATTAGATCTTCAAAGTTGCTTGGCTGAATTTTATTTTTTAACATTCTTGATTTTTGCTCAGTGCCTAATACACAACAGGTGCTCAATAACATTGCTGAATGAATAAATGCGATGACAACTGAGCTGAGTCATAAAGGAGAAACAGAGCTACAAGGAAAGTTTGAGGGTAGATCTCGGGGTGGTCAGTGACAAGAAATGAAGCTGGAAGAAAATACAGACTAATTTCACATTACATCAATGCAAAGATTCTGTACAAAATATTGGCAAGTAGAATCCAGTATGACTAAGTGGGATTCACTCTTGGAATGCAAAGATTCAATTATTAGGAAACAGATTAATGTAAGTCATGTAAATGTACATTCTACTCCACAGATGTAATCATGAAGCATATAGTAAAAATATTAACAAGACTTTTGAGCAAAAGGTTTTTTCAGCACAATAAATAAAGTTAAACTACTGTGTTTCTTTTCTCTCTCATTCTTAATTGCTGTTATTTACTGAATATTTTGTGGTATAATAAAAATATGCATTTGGTCTTTGTCCCAGGTCCCTGACACAGAGCTCCTAAGACCCTTGCAATTTCCTGAGTGATAAGACTGTCTTTTGTTCCACCAAAACACTACTAGAACTAATAACTGAATTCAGCAAAGTTGCAGGATATAAAACTAATACAAAGAAATCTGTTGCCTTCCTATATACTAACAATGAACTAGCAGAAAGAGAAATCAGGAAAACAATTCCATTCACAATTGCATCAAAAAGAATAAAATACCTAGGAATAAACCTAACCAAGGAGGTGAAAGATCTGTACCCTGAAAACTACAAGACACTCATGAGAGAAATTTAAGAAGACACCAATAAATGGAAATACATCCCATGCTCATGGATAGGAAGAATTAGTATTTTCAAAATGGCCACCCTGACTAAAGCAATCTACAGATTCAATGCAATCCCTATCAAAATACCAATGGCATTCTTCAACGAACGAGAACGAATAGTTCTAAAATTCATATGGAACCCCAGAAGACCCAAATAGCCAAAGCAATCCTGAGAAGGAAGAATAAAGCTGGGGGGATTACACTTCCCAATTTCAAGCTCTACTACAAAGCCACAGTAATCAAAACAATTTGGTACGGTATAAGAACAGACCCACAGATCAATGGAACAGAACAGAGAGCCCAGATATAAACCCACATATATATGGCCATAAAGGAGCCATGGATATACAATGGGAAAATGACACCCTCTTCAACAACTGGTGTTGGCAAAACTGGACAGCTACACATAAGAGAATGTAATTGGGTTATTGTCTACCCCATACACAAAGACAAACTCCAAATGGATCAAAGACCTGAATGTAAGTCATGAAATGATAAAACTCTTAGAAGAAAACATGGCAAAAATCTCTTGAATATAAACATGAGTAACTTTTTCCTGAATGCATCTCCTCAGCCAAGGGAAACAAAAGAAAAAATGAACAAATGGGACTACATCAAACTAAAAGCTTCTGTACAGCAAAGGACACCATCAGCAGAACAAAAAGGCATCCTACAGTATGGGAGAATATATTCATAAATGACATATCTGACAAGGGGTTAACATCCAAAATATATAAAGAGCTCACATGCCTCAACACCCAAAAAGCAAATAAAACGATTAAAAAATGGGCAGAGGATCTGAACAGACACTTCTCCAAAGAAGAAATTTAGATGGCCAACAGGCACATGAAAGGATGCTCCACATTGCTAATCATCAGGGAAATGCAAATTAAAACCACAATGAGATAACACCTCACACTAGTTAGGATGGCCAGCATGGAAAAGACAAGAAACAACAGATGCTGGTGAGGATGCAGAGAAAGGGGAACCCTCCTACACTGCTGGTGGGAATGTAAATTAGTTCAACCATTGCGGAAAGCAATATGCAGGTTCCACAAAAAAACTAAAAATAGAAATAGCTTTTGACCCAGGAATTTCACCCAGGAATTTACCCGAAGAAAACAAGATCCCTGATTCAAAAAGGCATATGCACCTCTATGTTTATCACAGCACTATTTACAGTAGCCAAGATACGGAAGCAACCTAAGTGTCCATCAGGAGATGAATGGATAAAGATGTGGTACATATACACAATGGAACATTATTCAGCCGTAAAAAGAAAACAAATCCTACCATTTGTAACAACATGGATGGAGCTAGAGGGTATTATGCTCAATGAAACAAGCCAGGCAGAGAAAGACAAGTACCAAATTATTTCCCTCAATTGTGGAGTATAACAATGAAGAAAAACTGAAGGAACACAACAGCAGCAGACTCAACAGACTCCAAGAAGAAACTAGCAGTTACCAAAGGTAAGGGGTTGAGGACGGTGAGTGGGGGGGGAGAGAGAAGGGGATTAAGGGGCACTTAATTAGCAATCACAATATAGGCAGGTCACGGGGAAGGCAGCAGAGCATGGAGAAGACAAGTACTACACTGATGACAGTGACTGCAATTGGGGGGGGGGGCTTGATAATATGGGTGAACGTTGAAACCAAAATGTTGCTCAGGTAAAACTGTCATAAGATTGTACATCAATGATAACTTAATTTAAAAAAATAAAAGAATGTTTAAAGAAAAAAGTGTCTTTTGTTACTCATAATGATCCCTTTTTGGGTATATCTGGGTCTATGCTCAAGCGTGACTAGGATGTGGCCTCTCAATAGCTTTAGAATGGGGTGGTCACTAGTAAGAGAAAACGAAACATGATTAAAGGGTGGAACTCTTAGCCTCCTCACCCCACCAATGGGTGTCCTGTGTGGAGGGTGGAGCAGGAAAGTGGGTTATAAAATTCTTGAACAAAGAGATTTGGAGAACACCTAAACTGGTGAACTCATCAAGGTGCGGTGAGGATGACAAGTCCTGAGAGGGAATGGAAGCTCCAGGCCCCTCCCTCTGTACCTTGCCCTATGCATCTCCTCCATTTGGCTGTTTCTAAGTTTTATCACTTATAATAAACTCGTAAATGTAAGTAAAGTGTTTACCTGAGTTCTGTGAGTATTCTGCAAATGACTGAACCTGAGCCTGGGGGGGAGTTCATGGGACCACCAGAATTTGCAGCTGGCTAGACCGAGGTGTGGGTAGCCTGAGTACCCCACTTGGGGCTGGCGTCTGAAGCAAGACAGGCAGGTTTGTGGTACTGAGCTCTTAAGCTGTGGGGTGGGTGCTAACTGCAGAGTTAGTGTCAGAACTGAACTGAACTGCTGGACACCCAGTTAGTAACAGAGAACTGAGAACTGCTTGGTGTGGACAAACCACACATTTGGTAGCAGACGTAGTGTCAGGGGAAGGAAAAGAGTTTTATAATGCATACATTATAATAATACAATACAACATACAAAATTTACACTGTGCAATGTAAAATGTTTGAAGATTACTACCCAAACTTGGTAGATGACTACCAAGAGATGAACTGAAAATTATACAACTATAAGAGAATTAATAAAGCAGTTAAAAAAATTATAGAACTCAATAGCTTTCACAAATATAATCAATAACCACAGGTAGTATCATAGAAATTACTTACATCAGAAACAAAAAATGTAAGATACCTAGAAATAATCTCAGGTTATACAAAATAAGGTTTGAAAAATGGAAAGGCATACCTTATTCCAAGAGAAAGAGACTCAATATGAATATTAATTAATTTTAATATAAATATTAATATTTTAGTTCTCCCTAAATTCATAATTAATATTATTGAAAAAAACCAACAGCAATTTTTGGCCTATCATTTACTTTAAAATAATAGGAAAATAGGTGAGAGCAGAATATATCACCCCAAAACATGCCACTTTGGCATAAAGATTCTCTTGAGCTGAAGACAACTGAGAGAAGGAGATAGAAGAAAAGTTCTCTGCCCTCTCACTATTTGCCTGAAAGTGGGCCATAAATTTTGAAAGGTGTACCCCTTTGCCTCTTTATCAGCAAGGTCAGAATTAAATCACCAGAGAAAACTTAAGACTCTTATGTGCCCAGAGTCAGCACACAGGAATCAACTTAAAGAAACTTTACTAACAAGCCTTTATCTTCCATTAGTTCCCCCATACATTTACCTTCTGTTAAGATGCCATATAAGCTCAAGTTTGAATGACCCCTTGAAGTTACTCATCACTGAGTACTCCTATGTGTCTGCACAATGCAGTGTTAATAAACTTTGTTTTTTGTAGTTAATCTGTCTTTTGTCAGTCTGATTTGCAGGACCCCAACAAATAAACCTAAGATGAGTATAGGAAAGATTTTTTCCTCCCCTACAGGGGAATATGGGTGGTAGTACAGATGGAAAAAGATAAACCATTAGTTGACAACTGCTGAAGCTGGGTGATATGTACCTGGAAGTCATCACACTATTCCCCCTAGTTTTGTATTATTTGAAACTTTTAAAATAAAAAGTTAAAAAAATACCAATAGTAATTTTTATGGACCTGAGCCAAGCAGAGTTTTATCTCCACACAGAAAACAAAACAAAACAAACAGTAATACCAGGAAAAGGGACAAAAACTGAGAGGGAGATTATCTGACAAGATTTTAAAAGAATAAATCTTCAATAATTAAACCTGTGGCACTGGCATATAAAAAGAGAGGTAGAAAAAAGGAATAGAATACTAAGTCCAGCTATAGACCAAAATATAGGCAAGGGAATTACATATATGATAAAGAGGTCACATTTCAATAACAGCGGAAAAGATAAACTGTTGAATAAATATTAGAGTATCTGATAAGTTTTCTGGAAATTAAATCAGATACTTAATTTCTGCCCTACCCTAATCCTGACGTATTCAAGGTTCAAATGGTAAAAATAAATAAATACATACTAGAAAAAAGAACAGTCTGTAACTATCAGTAAAAATATGGTTCTCACAGATCTGAGCAAAAAGAAGCCAAACACAAAAGGAATACACACTGTATGATTCCATTTATATAATGTATAAGAACAGGCAAAGCTATCTATGTTGCTCTAAGTCAGGCTAATGGGAGGAGTAGGGAGAGTGGTGGTGATTGTAAAGAAGCATGAGGGCTTCTGGGATACTGTAATATTCTGTTTATTGATCCAGTTACTACTTACACAAGTATATTCAGTTTGTAAAAATTCACTTATAATATGTGCACTCTTCTATATGTATATTACACTTCAATACAAGTTTTATTTTCAAATAGACTAGATGAAAACACAATTATTTTACAATCTGAGTGGACAAGGCCCTTCTAAGTATGCCATCCCAGAAGCCATAAAAAGGCTTAATAAACTTCACTACATAAAAACGAATTTCTGCATAGTAAAAAAGACCAACCCAATAGAAAATGGATTAAGAATTTGCATATACACATCCCAGAAAGAGAAACACAAATAGCTACAAACATACTAAAACACATTAAACATCACTTACAAGAAAAATGTAATTAGTATGACAAGATACTTAAATTGGAAAAGACCAAAAAGTATGATAACACAGTAAACCGGTAAGTGAGGAAAGAGGCAAATTCATACAATGTTAGTGAGAGTATAAACTGGCACAGCGTCAATGGAGAGAAATTTGGCAATAATTGTCAAAGTTAAAAATACCTATACCCTTTATAAAGCAATGTTATCTCTTGGAAATTTATTCTACAAATAACACGTGCGCATGAACAAAACAAAGGATGCACAAGTGTATTCACTTCTGCATTGTTTCTAACAGCAAACGAATAGAAATATAAATGTACGTCAACTGCAAATTCGGTAAATGAAATAAATGTTAGAACATCTTTGCATGTACACACAGAACACGGCAAGGATCTAGAGACAAACTGATCTAGAGAAGAAGACTAGGTAGTAGGCATCAGAACTCTTCACTGCATACCTGTTGTAATTTTTGAATTTTTAATCATACATAGGACCTATTAAAGCTAATTTTTTAAAACTGTTTTTAAGTGAGAGAAAAATGAGCTAGGGAGATATGCAGGATCCAGAAATTAAAGTCTAGTATGTTATGGCACATGGTTGGACTCTATACAGGAGACAATGGGAAATTATTTTAAGCAGGGAAATAAGGTTAGATTTGTGCTTTTCAAACCACAGCCACCTTTAGAAATGATAGCTTAACGTTTATACAGAATTTCTGAGTCTGTACTAAACTTTCATATTATTTATTCCTCAGATGAAGGAACTAAGATACAAAGAGAGGTATGTGATTTGCCTAAAATCACTAATCTAATAAATGGCAAAACCACGTCTTTTTACTAACAACACGATGCAGGTAAAACACCAAGTTGGAAGTCCCCTACTTAGCTTTTCGAGTCCTCAACCTAGCCACACTCTATCCCACTGTTGGGAGATATTTGGGGGTGACAACCCCGCAAACGCTTGAAAATACGGTTAAGTTTAGAATTAATACACTAGTAAATTTCCCACGAAACATGTGATTAGATATATGTGGAAAAAGTTCATGAGACTGTTAAGTGTGGGAACCCAGGTTTCCCCACTCTCAGGCCAGGTGGCTTTCTCCACCAATCCCCGGACAAGTACAAAAACGACTATAATACAGGGCGAAATGGAACCATGCCTGAAACGTCCTATGGGGCAAAGTGGAAGGCGAGGCAGAAATCCCAGACAAGAGAAAAGGAAGACAGAAGCGAGCCCCCTACTCACACTCGTACTTCCGATTGACTGGAGGATACTTGGCCTTGATCGCCTTTTGTTCCTCAGTCAAATTATAATCTCTAACATCTTCCTCTGCCTGCGCCATAGTTGCAGCGCTGGACATGTACTTCCGCCCTTCATTTGCCGGACTTCAGCCTTGATTTACAACTTCCGTTCCAAACTCCGCCCCTTGGACTCTTAAAGGACCAGGGGTGCAGTCTCCTGGTCGTACTTTATCCCCTGGGACTTCCGTACTAGGCCCCACAGGTTGAGCACATCTTTAAAAGGCTAATGTCCTATTTTCTGCTCTTGCTTCATCAGTTACTTATAAGCACTAAGGAAACAAATTGGAGGACTTGGGAGCACGGGACACTTGAATTAGACACGTCTAGATCTGAGTGACAGAGACCTTTCCTCTCCTCCTCACTCCCGGAGTTAGTAACTAGACCCGAAAGCATCCTATATTTCTCATCTCAGTATTTTGAAAGGGACGCGAGCGTAACAGCCTTTAAGAAAATGGCTGCCCCCAGGGGAGTGCGGATTAAAGCTCTCACGTGACCCCCGGAGGCCGCACTCCTAGCAACTCCGCGCGCGCGCGCAATCGAGGGAAGTCGGCTCCAGGCTGTGTGGGGGCAGGGGAGGAGCGCGCTCCTCGGCCCCGCGGAAAGAGACTTCGCGCCTCCGGATAGGCTGTGAACGCAGTTCCCCCGCCCACCCAGCCAATCTCTGCACTCCGATTGGCCGGTGTTGGCGCGAAGGTGCGCAAGTCGGACCTTACGCAGGGCAGCAGGAAACAATAGAGGCCGCGCGCGCAGAGAGAGCGCCCGCAGCCTCCCCGCCCCTCCCGCAACGCTCGACCCCGGGATCCCCCCGGCTTGCCTGCCCGCCATGGCCGACAAGGAAGGTGAGGGTGCCGGGGCCGCCCCAAGAGGGCGGGGGGTGCCGGCCTTGCGCTGCGGCCTCGATTCGGCCTAGCTGTGAGGGCAGGCCTGACTCCGCTGAGTGCCGTCTCCACCGTCGAAGGCGTGAGAAATCGCCTCGCGGGGCGGGCTAACGGCGCGCCAGTTCGTTGGAGTGGAGGCCCGTCACCGCGGCGCGGAGGTGGCGGTGGGGGGCCCCGGCCAGTGTTTGGGCCCTCCCCCTGCTCCCTGTTGTTCTACTCGCCTCTCCTTGTTCCGCGTGCACCGCTGGGTTTCCCCAGGGGTTCGGTGCTCGGGCCTCCTCGCCGTTTGCGTAGACCTAACCGCGTACGGGAGCGTGCTCCCGAGGCCCTGCGCCGTCCCCTGAACAGCTAACGAGTCTGGCCTGGATGACCGAGAGTAGTTACGGCCCTGCGAAGGTGGAGAGGGATGTTGGTACCTCCGCCTAGGGGAGATAAAGGCGAAGCTCCTTTATTTCAGAATCAGGGCTCAGGAGCCGTGCGGGTGGCTTTGAAGGGTTGACTCGGTTTTCCGTTTGTGTTCGCTAACTTAATTTGCTTTTGTGTTTTAGCAGCCTTTGATGACGCAGTAGAAGAACGTGTGATCAACGAAGAGTACAAAATATGGAAAAAGAACACCCCTTTTCTTTACGATTTGGTGATGACCCATGCCCTGGAGTGGCCCAGTTTAACTGCGCAGTGGCTTCCAGATGTAACCAGGTGATGTGAATCTCTTGAACATAACTTTGTTGTGCCCTCTGTAGATTTCTCAAATTGATTTTCCCAACTTTGTTCTCTAGTCACTCGTAGAGGGCACGTAACCAAAACCTACTGGTGACTTTTCTAGGCCAAAAAGTAACACAGAATGTAAAGTTTTGTAATTTACTTGGCAGGAGAAGATGTGTCTCTTTTCCTGATACTGAACTGAATAATCATAGTTATAGATGACCAAATAATGATGTGAATAGGGTTAGCTTTCAAAAAGTGTTATGAGTCCAATTCTTTAAAACAAAACATTTTAATCTCACAGTCATTTTACTAGTAGCTGGTTTTGAAGTGTTGCCTGCCTTCAAGGAGAACCGTGTAGTTGAGGCAGATAAAAACTAATAATTATGTGTGCTAAGAGCAGTTTCATAGTTATACTTAGGATACCTAGAAATAACAACTGAAGGTCGGATGGTTTACCTGTAGGGGAGTTATACATAAAGATTAATCACATGTGGGAAGCTTTTTCTCTAGATAGAAGAGATGAAATATTTCAGCTCACATTTATTAAGGGTCTACTAGGTGTTACACATTTGCGCATGTAAATTTAGATAAGACACCTTCCTTGCCTTTACTTCATGTGTATGAGTACAGTAGTCCTGATCTATAGGGGATATATGCTCCAAGACCATCCCCAGTGGGTGCCTGAAACCAATGATAGTACAGAACTCTATGTATATGTTTCTCTTAACATACACATCTACAATGAAGTTTAATTTGTCCCAGTAAGAGATTGACATCAATAATAATAAAGTAGAATAATTTTAACAGTATACCATAGTAAAACTTGACATGAATGTGGTCTTTCTCTCAAAATAGCATACGGTATTGTACCCACCCTTGTGAGGAAGTGAGAAGATAAAGTGCCTGTGTGGTGAGGTGAGGTGAATTATGTAGGATTTGTGGATGCGGTGTTAGCCTCCTGTTGCCCTTCTGACATTATCCTCAGGAGAAGGATCATCTGCTTCCAGATCACAGTTGACTATGAGTAACAAACCACAGAAACCAAAACCGAGGATAAGGGGCACTACTGTATAACAACAGAATATAATAGAGTGGCACAGATGAAATTTCAGAGGAGAAAGATTAACTTAAGGTATCGGGAAAGGCTTCCAGAGGAAGTGACAATGTAAAGATAAAGGTGAACTTAGTAGTTATTAGTAGAAAGTTTTAGCAAAACCATTGTGTGTTGGAATAACAGGTTTTTTATTATGAAATGTATTCTTCACTATTCAAGAATAACATTTAAATTTATATTGTGTATTAACTAAATTCTTTCAAGACTCAGGTCTTTAGAAGTCAAGATATTTGTAAAATGTGGTTATTAGGCTATGCTTCAGCTCAACCAGTAATAGAAATTTGGTATGTTTTATTAGTAACTTAATGAGGCTGCTCCCTTCCCAGTGACATAAGAAAATGGGGAAATCTGTCCTAAAGATGTTAAAACAAAACCATAATACTTAGAAATTCAGGTTGGAAGCTGCTTTATCATGACCCGGAGCACCCTATTAAACTGATCGTCAGAATTACTAGAGTTCAGGGTAGGTAGAGTAGAGTTATTTCTATAAGGAGTTCTCAGTGGTAGTTCAAGCCGTTTGGCAACTTGTGGCAGAGTACTTAATGAGAAATATAGTCGTGTGCTAAATTATATTGGACTAGTGGATCACAAATACTGGCCACCCCATAACTACTAAATCATTTTGGAACACATTTTTTAAAAGCTTCCTGTATAATATGGTGATTAACTAGGTTAGAATTAAACTAAATTCCCCAAGGCTGAAATCCGCACTATTTCCTTGGCTTTCTACTTTAGCAGATCTAGGTAAGTAAATAAAACTTTACTGCAATATTTGACATTGGTCCAAATACCCTGCCTTTTTCCTTCCTTTTTTTTTTGTATTCTCGTATAACAATGTTAATTTTTCAAAAAATTAGTATTACTTACAAGTAAGCATCCCTAATGCCAACTGTTTATTTTAATATTTTGTGCATGTTTGTTAGTGTTGTGTCCTGCTTTATTATAATATTTTAATACAGTTGTAGTTCTGTGATGCTCATTTTCCCCTTCTACTTCCTCTGGTTCTTTGTTTAACCTTCTATATGCAGGATTTGAGTTTTATGTTGACAACTCTCTTTTCTTTCCTCTACTTTTTCTGTGTAGGATATAGATGCTTGTCAACTCTTTTTCAGAGGAATTCCTGTTGGTTGTCTCTAGATCTAACTTCTGAGCTCTTGCTGAATTTTCAGCTGCCTACTAGTGTTTTCTCCAAAGTATCTCACTCGCTTCCCCAACATGACATTTTCCAAACAGTGTATTTCTGTAGAGATCCCACCCCAACTTTCTAGTGTTGCTGTTTCTCTTTATCATGGTTGACTTTGGTTTGAGACTTAGATTTTTCCCTTTCTCTATTTGATGGTCCATTTAAAAGTTGTGATGAATTCTAATTGTGTTAGCATCTTTCCCATCTAAACCAGGGGTTCTCAAACTTGAGTGTCGTTCAGTAACCAGCGGGAGGAATTGTAAAATACAGTTGACCCTTGAACACAGGTTTGAACTGCATGGGTCCACTTACACCAGATTTTTTCCGATAAATATTGGAAAATTTTTTTGGAAATTGCAACAATTTGAAAACATTCTTTTCTCTAGCTCACTTTATTGTAAGAATACAGTATATAACATACAATATATGTGTTAATCAACTTTTTATTATGTTGTTGGTTGGCTTCCAGTCAATAATAGGCTTTAGTTAAGCCCCACCCCAAATTTCTGATTCAGTAGGACTAGAGTGGATCTAAGAATTTGCATTTCTAGCTAAAGTTTCAGATGATGATGATGCTATTGGTCCTGATACTACACTTGAAGAGCCTCTGCTTCACACCGTTAGATTAATCCTTCTGAGGTACTTCAGATTATGCTGTGTCCCTTAGAAATTTTACATGGTCCTTTGTTTCTTACAGTGTGAGTCCAGATTGCCTTAAGCTGGCATTCAGAATCCTGGAGTCTGATTTTAATCTGCTTTCTAGTCTTCTCTTCCACTGTTTTGGATTTCAGTCGTCATTCTTTTCCTCAGTAGTTGTGTGATTTTAGGCAAGTTGTTTAATTTTCCTAAACCTCAAATATCTTCGTCTTTAAATTGGAAAAATATTTCACATGTTAATACGGTGTTTAAATGATAAAAGGTATGAGGTGCTTATTAACATGGTATTTGGCACTTAGTAGACTTTCCCCTCTGCTCAATTCCCTTTACTTGGAATACTGTTTTCCAAAGCCCTATTCCCACTCCTTTTTGGATTTTCTGTCTCATTTTGAGACCTGCTCAGGTATCAGCTCTTCCATGAACACTTCATTAATTTCAGAAGTAATCTTTCTTACCTAAATTCTCATAGTTTAGTGTATCTTTCATGGGTATATATTGGCTTATGTTTTAATTATCTGTGTACATGACTGCTTAATTGCCCCTGGTTTTTTTGTTGTTGTTTTTTGTTTGTTTGTTTTGTTTTGCCCCTGGTTTTTTTGAGGACAGGAATCATGTCTTAATCATCCTTGACTTTGATTTTATTTGGAGCAACATGCCCATTGATTAGGCACTCAGTAAATATTTGAATAATTAGTTTACCTGTTATTTCCTTTCCTCTTAATAAAGTTAACCTAATGAAGTAACCCAAAAGGTTAATGTACTCAATAACTGTTTTCTTTCCCTCAAACTCACAGTAAGGATTGAGTAGGTAATTCTCATTCTATTAGACTCTTCCCCCAAAGTAATTGTAAATTTTTGGCCAAATTAAGAAATACTTTAAAAATTAAGTGCTGTGTGGTCCCCCCTTGTCTCTATGGAAAATCCATTTAAAGTAAAAAATGTGGTTCTTGATAACTTTCTCTTCTCAAAACCTGATTATAATTTTGCATACATAGGTATCACTGACTTTGTTGTTTCTCTTAGTGTTACTAATTTGAATAGTGACTGTGTGTTGCTGTTACAGACCAGAAGGGAAAGATTTCAGCATCCATCGACTTGTCCTGGGGACGCACACATCGGATGAACAAAACCACCTTGTGATAGCTAGTGTGCAGCTCCCTAATGATGATGCCCAGTTTGATGCTTCACACTACGACAGTGAGAAAGGAGGTAGGAATCTTAAAGGTGAAAGAAGGAATGACATGGGTTATGTCTTTCATATCTTTGAGTTATCACAAAAAGGATGTACAGTTTGAAAAAGCTTGTCAAATTAGAAACAAGAGTTTAACCTTTAGAAAGCCTGAATTTGCAGTATAGATACTGATGTCAGAAGACATACTTAACGCATAACCTGGTTCTGTACCTTTTCTATAAACCTTCCTGTACTAAATTTGGTGGTGGAGAATTGCTAGAATTGAAAGAAGCAAAAAAATCCACCATATATTGCTCTGTGTGCATGCATTCCCAATATGGGAGATACTGCACCTACCCCTAAGGGGGTGAAAATTGGTTCTTAGAGTAGTGTGTGTGAGAGAGAAAATGGTTTTATTTTTTGTATAGATGTGTAAGGTGTAAATATACATAGCATACATTAACATACAGGATATCTGCCCTATTAAAACTTATCATTTGTGAGGAAAAAATATTTTACAGTTTTTTACAGGGGCAATAATGGAAAAATTGAGAAACAGTGGCCTTTCCACTTTTAAATTGCCCTTTCCAGGTTTAAAGTGGTAGAAATGACTTAACCATGGCCCTTGCTATGTGTATAAAAACTAAATGAGCCACTCAGTTATATTCTATTTTTAGGAGGCAACCTAAGGGTTTAACTGTTCATGAAATAATTACTCTTCCCCTTTCAAAAGAGCTGAAATCGGTGAGTTTCCTTTATTACTGTCCTTGAATTCAAATTGCTACCAGGAGGTGGAAGATGGGCTCTGGTCAAGATTTGTGCTCTAAAAAATGGATGTATTCTGTTTCTTATCTTAGATTTCTGCAGATCAGCAAAATCCATTCTTTTATCTAAGTCTTTTGGGCTCCAGTTATTCCACAGTATTGTGTAATGTACAGTTAATCCTTTTATCATTCCATATTTGGCTTAGGGTGACATGGAATGCAAAAAAATTCTTAAGATAAAGGTCCACAAACATGACATTGTGTCACTGACCCAAGTGTGTAACTGCAAGATATGATCTGTGTAGGCATCAGTGATGGGGAAAAACTCTTGAGACCCTGTTTTGACACTTGCTAGCTGTGTGGTTTTAAGTAAATCGTTTAGCCTTCTCTGTGCCTCAGTTTCCTTTCTGTTAAATGAAGATATATTGTCTTCAAATTAGATTTTTGGTAATTAAATCACAAAGCAAATACTCTGACTGGTAATGTAATAAGTTACTTTAAAGATAAAAGCAAATATAAAACAATATGACCCCTGCCTGCCATAAGCCTGTGCCCCATAGATCACTGTCAAGTTGATAGTTTTCTGAATGATTATCTATCCCATTTATTGATCACTCGTTCAGCAATTATGTTGAGTACTTACTGCATGCATTGTATACAGCATAGAAAGTTTTTCTGGCCTGATGTATCTTGGACTTCTTTATGTGTGAGCATATGGATACCTATTTCCTTTTGATAGCTGTATATTATGCCATAATTAACCATCCCTTATTTGTTGACATTTAAGTGCTTTCCGAAATTTTGGCTTCAAAAGCCATTCTTACATAAATACATCTTGCATAAGAATAATTTTCTAAGAGGAATGCTGATCAAAGGGCAAGAACAGTTTTGGGTACAATTGATACTGCTAAATTGCCCTCCAAAAAAGATTGACAACCCTACCATAGCCAGTGTATTTGTTTCTCCATGCCCTTGCCAACATTGGACTTAATACTTAAATCTTATTTCACTTGCCCAGCTTTCCTCTGGTGTCCTTCACATTTTGTATCATTCTTTGAAAGGCCTCATCATTTCAAGATTTTTAAATATTTAGCTAGCTGTTGTTTGCTGTTACTTTTATGTTTTGACCATTAAAACTTTAATCTATTTGGTATTTGTTTTGACATTCGGTATGGAATAGGAATCCAAGCTTTTTTTTAAGTGGTTAGTTTAAAGAAACAACCATCTGCTGACTAATCCATTTTCTCCACTGGTATTTAAACAACAACTTTTAACATATATATTCAGATTTTTTCTGGTGACCAAGTGTTTTGAGCGGCATCAAACTACTACACTTACATGTTTGAATGGTATTTTTATCCCTCTTACTAATGCTTAATAATAGAGGAACAACTAAAAATGTCAGTAATGTATACAACCATGTAAATCACCCTGTTGAATCCTCACAAGGAAACTGATATTCAGATGGTTTTGTAACTTGCCCTAAGGTTATATGGCATTTCATCTCTCATTCCTTCCTCTTCGTTTTGCAGCCTCTCACCTCTGACCCCCACCCTCAGCAAATATTTAGATCACTGGATAGGCTTGGTGATTTAATGGTAGGGGGGCAGTGCTCACTCCATATGGTCTCAACAGAGGTGGAAGTAGGTATAGCCTAATGTTTCTTCATTTTAAGTTCCTTGGATGGCATTAGGTAGATGGCTTCCTTCTCTCCCCTTGCTCTTAGATGAAATGTCCTAGACTCTCAGATTGAACTACTGTAATCAGTTACCATCTGCTTGGCCCCATTGAATTTTGAGGTCCACTTATTGATAGCAGACAGTTTCAAAAGATCACTGAATCTTCAAAATGAAAGAACTATAAAAACTGGCTTAGGCCTGTTTTGATACTAATAATTTGTATGTTTATATTAGATTCAGCCTGCCTATTGCCATATTTTAGATAAAATGTAAAATTTTACTTCTGGCTTTGTTACCAAGATTTTCAGATCAGCAAAATTATCTGTAACAACTTATTTGGGGAATTGGTTTTGAACATTTGGGGGCTCAAAAAGTGGCTTGTGGTAGAAATCAGAATGCTAGTTACCTAGATTTGTAGGGAGAGTATTGGTTGGGAGGGACATAATAGTGCCTTCGGGGAGGATAGAAATGTTCTATATTTTAATCCAGGTGGTGGTTCCCTGGTGTAATTCATATGTAAAAATTCATCAAGGTAGACATTTTTACTACATTATGTTCTACCTCATTTTTTAAATAGTGTTTTATATTGAAAGAAGCAAACAGAAATACAGCTGGACCTTGATAGTCACTTACTGTACATTAATACCTTAATTTTTCTTTCCTACTTCAAATTTGGCCTTTGACTTACCAACTTGGGAACCCTGGATTATTTTTTAAATCAATAAATCCTCATATTCATAAAATCAGTTGTGAGTCCTCTAAGCTGACTTCTTACTGTACGTCACAGCTAGGGAGGCCCTCTGTTTAGTGTATATCCAATACCAAAATAACCTACATTATGTAGTGATTACCCCTTGCTCAGGCTGTGCCAGCTACTGCACCTCCCTTGCTATTGGTACCCCCTTTTCTGGCCATTAGGTTTTGTTGTCGTCATCTGTAGTTGTATACTTCTCTCTCTGGGTTTGGACTAAAAGTTCTTTGAGATCATGTATTATGTCATGTCTTCTTGTTCACATTGTAATTGCTCCTGGTCTAGAGTTCTGGGAAAAAATGTGCTTAATACATGTTTTTTAACCTCTTTGAGAGTTTTTTCAACACACTTTAGGTTTTCATTTTACAGAAGTTAATTTGGAGGCTGAAAGTCACCTAATCTGTCAACCATATTACCCATCTATGACCTTGCTTTCTGAAAAGTGTCTTTCAAAGTGTTAAACTTGTATAACAAGTGACAACACTTTCATTTACAAGTTAATCTCATAACTTTGCTTTATGGATAAGGTATTTGAGACTCAGAGAAGTTGAAGGCCTTCCCAGAGTCAGCAAGCTAGTAAGTGGCAGAATCAGTTTGGCCAAGGTCTAACCCTTACTTAGGTACCTTACTATAATTCTTTTGAGTAATCATTAACTATCTTTGTTTATATATTGTTTTGCCAAGATTTACATAATCATGAATTACATTGTCATACATTTTATAATGGAACTTGGGAGAACTAAATGCATACAATAGTCAAATGTGAATTTAAATTTTTTTCTCTAGTACTTGCCTACATGGTTATTTGAACTAGGGACTATGGTTGACAAGTGTAAGTGGGGGGGTGGGGGTGTCAGAAAAAATGGAACTAACTTTTTTTTTCCCTTCACCTAAGAGAAATGGTGTAGGGAGAAGATACAGTGTGATATTTCAGAAAGGTGATATCAGACTAGAATGTCAAGTGAATGGTATAGAGGTAGTACCTAGCACACTTTGTACTTAATATTCATTACCATAGTTACTTAGGTTTTACTTATTCAGCTCACTTTGGGTACTTTAAGGTTTGAAAATCGCTTATTAAGAACCTACTTTTGAAGTGGAGTTGGTAGTGTTCCTTACTTTAGATAGTAATATAACTAGCTAGAACCATTATAGTAGAGCTGAAAGGATACTAAGCTAGGAATCAAAAAGAGGGATTTATTTTAGGTTTTAACTGTAGTCATGTCACATGAACAAACTAATATAGGTGCTCCAGGCTTGTTTCCAGGGTAAAATTTGGGGGAATAATAACTGTCTCCCCTACTATGTACGGTTGTAGTAAAATTCAAGTGAAATAAAGAGTGTGAAAGCACTTTATAGTGCTAATAAATCTGGATTACTTTTAGTATTACACCAGTTCTCTTATAAAAAGCCTTGCCTGTGTCATACTTTGAGTGGCATATTATGTAGAGTAGCTCTTGCTTTGTCTTCATTTGCAATTATCTTATTTACAGAATTTGGAGGTTTTGGCTCAGTTAGTGGAAAAATTGAAATAGAAATCAAGATCAACCATGAAGGAGAAGTAAATAGGGCACGTTATATGCCCCAGAACCCTTGCATCATTGCAACAAAGACTCCATCCAGTGATGTTCTTGTTTTTGACTACACAAAACATCCTTCTAAACCAGGTACCTGCCTTCTTCATTCAAATACAAATAATGAGTCACTATGGGATTACTCTATTGTCCTCAGTCTGAGTTCAATTTTTTTGTGTAATTTAACATCTGGTGACTTAATACTGATAGGTGTGGATATTCTTCCTACATGCTTCCATAGAAGGAAAAAATGCTTCTTTAAATAGAACAAAATGATGGTGCAGCTTAAGCATTACGTATTTGGTCATAATGGGTCAGTATTGCTTATGAATATTAAGAGCTGTAGACCTCTTGATCAAAATTCCGTTAGGCTTATAGACCCAAAGAGGCAGTGGACTGGATGGTCTTGATGTGTCTGTTACTTTGCAGACCCTTCTGGAGAGTGCAATCCAGACTTGCGTCTCCGTGGACATCAGAAGGAAGGCTATGGGCTTTCTTGGAACCCAAATCTCAGTGGGCATTTACTTAGTGCTTCAGACGACCATGTGCGTATCCTCATTTTGAAGCAAATCTGGGCTAGTTATTAGTTGGTTTCTTTTCTGGGGCATGAGGGAGGTGATAATCTTCCTTTTATATAACAGTTAATTTTACATTTAAGACCATCTGTCTGTGGGACATCAGTGCTGTTCCAAAGGAAGGAAAAGTTGTGGATGCGAAGACCATCTTTACAGGGCATACAGCAGTAGTAGAAGATGTTTCCTGGCATCTGCTCCATGAGTCTCTGTTTGGATCAGTTGCTGATGATCAAAAACTTATGATGTAAGTGAATCTTCTAAAAAAAATTTTTTCATATGTCATCTAAGTTTGATACATAGTTACCTGTTTAAAGCTCTATCCCTTTTTTTTTCTTTTTTTAACTAAAGCTGGGATACCCGTTCAAACAATACTTCCAAACCAAGCCACTCAGTTGATGCTCACACTGCTGAAGTGAACTGCCTTTCTTTCAATCCTTACAGTGAGTTCATTCTTGCCACAGGATCAGCTGACAAGGTCAGTTTCATTTATTTGAAGAGAAACCATAGGGTGAATTTTTCTGGCTTCTTTTAAATGTATAGAGGTCTTTTAGTTAGAGGTTTTCTTTTTTCTTATAAAAAGATTATTGATCTTGCTTTCCTTTTTGTATGTAGACTGTTGCCTTGTGGGATCTGAGAAATCTGAAACTAAAGTTGCATTCTTTTGAATCACATAAGGATGAAATATTCCAAGTAAGAGAGACCAATGCCTTTTTCTTTTTTTTTTTTTTTAAAGGAAAACCTGGATCTGTGAGTAGGCACCCTTGTCCCATTGTTATAAATAATAGTAATCTGTATGCCTAAACTAATCTCTTAAGAAATTGGGATTGTTTATACTGTTATTTCTATACTTTCTCAAACTGGTCATTAACTACTAACATTCTTGAGATATTAAGAAAACCAGTGCCTGATTATTTTATTGGCCTTGTTCTTGACACTTGTCTCCTCCCTTATTTCCATAACTTACCTGTTGATTTTGCAGTTCAAGCCCAAAATACTCCATGTTTTCTGTCTTACCAATTTAAACTCCTTTCTTAACATGCAAAGCTCTCTGACTCATTAAAGTAATAATTGTTATGCTATGTTCAGAGTTTATTGCTAGGGCACTCTGAGTTATTACATTATATAGTCTCTGCTGTCAAAGAGATTAAGATTTTATAGTGAGAAAAACCTTTGTAGAGTCATTGTAATAAAAGGTTTTGTCAAGTGTTAAGAACCTATGAGTGGTCAAAATTAGAGTTTGAATGTGGCATCTGAAAGGGGTTCTAGTGAGTCATATTGCTGTGCAGTTAATCTCTTAACCTTGTTGTCCCCTCTTCAGCCTCGTCCAGTGAACATTTTGTCTATTTTAACCTATCCCTTTGTACTTGCTTGTAAGGGTGTTCTTGCCTGGCGAGTATTCAAATTCTTCCCTAAATACTGGTCACTAATGTCCTCTTATCTGTTACCATGAAGCTGGGACTTCTTACCAAACAGTGTAACAATATGTGATTGTTACATTTAGAGTGGCTTTTAATAAAGTCCTTGTAAGAAGTCCCTTTTTAGTCACTCTTATGTGCAATATTGAATTCATAATATGTACTTGGGAAAATAATTATTGTGTATATATGTTCCATACTTTAGTTTTTAGGTCACAATTTAATTATACTTGGCTAGAGGCCAGAATTAAATAATAAGAATAAATAAGAATGGAATCTTCAAAAGTGTATCAAATAGAACATATCCTACATCTAGTGATAGGTTATTTTCATCCAAGAAGTGATCTTATTTAGTTGTCAGTTTTAACCATAACCATAGTGTCTAAAACACTTAACTTCATCCCTCCTGTTTTCAATTTTTTTTAATTATTAAAATTATATTTAGGTATTTTTCCCTCAGTTTTTAAAACATTTTGGAATAAAATTGATAGACATTATATTGGTTTCACATGTAGAAGAAAGTGGTTCAGTAATTTTATATATTACTAGATGCCACAATAAGTGTAGTTACCCCATTATCATGCCAACGTATTAACATTATTGGTTATATTCTCTATGTTGTACTTCCATTCCTGTGTTTATTTTAGTTTTTAGTTTGTACCTTTTTATCCTCTTCCTGTTTCACCCATCCACCGCCTCCTTTCCTATGGTAACCAACTGTCTGTTGTCTTTATTCATGGGTCTATGTCTTTTTTGTGTGTGTTTTAAATTCTGCATATGTGAGATCATGGTATTGTCCTCTGCCTGGCTTATTCCATTTAGCATGATATCCGTCTAGCTCCATCCATGTTGTCACAAATGGCAGGATTTCCTTCTTTTTTTATGGCGGAGTAATATTTGTTGTGTATATATGTACCACATTTTTATCCATTCATCTATCAGTGGGCACTTGGGTTGCTTCTGTATCTTTGTTACTATAAATAATGCTGCATTTAATATAGATGTGCATATTATCTTTTTGAATTAGTGATTGTGTTTTCTGTGGGTAAATTCTCAGCCCCCAATTTTCTGACAGCTGTTTCCTTCAAACATGTAGGTTCAGTGGTCACCTCACAATGAGACTATTTTGGCTTCCAGTGGTACTGATCGCAGACTGAATGTCTGGGATTTGAGGTAAGGCTTGTATTAGTCTTTGTGGCGTTGTTTTATTTCTACTTCAAAAATTAGGGTAATGTTCTAACTTCTAAAAACTTTTTGTGCTAGTAAAATTGGAGAGGAACAATCTCCAGAAGATGCAGAAGATGGGCCACCAGAGTTGTTGGTATGTTACAAACATTGAGAAGTATTGAAATAGTGTTTAATTTATTGTCCTCTATCTTCTTTTCATATCTTTGTTTTCCTCCTTCTTTCAGTTTATTCATGGTGGTCACACTGCCAAGATATCTGATTTCTCCTGGAATCCCAATGAACCTTGGGTGATTTGTTCTGTATCAGAAGACAATATCATGCAAGTGTGGCAAATGGTAAGTCTTTAGTCATTTATTTGGGAGAGATTAGATGAATGAGACATAGTCTCACTTCTTATTTATGTATGTCTTGAATACAACTGATAACACTCTTCAATTTACTCCTGAGTCTGCAGGTTATCATTTCCTACTGCCTGCTCTTTACGTTTACCTAGTTGTCCCACTGGTATCTCAAACTCAACTAAATGAAACCAGACTTTTCCTTGCTCCCCTTGCCTCCTGACTTTCCTGTTTCTGTACAGCTCCAGTGTTCACACAGCTCACCAGACTGAAAATTCAAAGACTTCTCCATTATCTATTCACCTCTAGGTCCAGTTCACTTACCAGATTTTAGCTTGTCTGTTTTTGCACTCTTTCTTCCATCTGTACTCATCCTGCAAATACAAACATAGATGCCCAACTTTCCTTTTTCTGCTTCCCACCCTAGTTTTGTGGTCAGGGCCTCATTACCCCTTGCTGGATTGTTGTAGTGGTTGTTGGTTTGCCTCCTGTTCTTCCTCGTTGTTAGCAGTTGAATCTTTAGGAGTGGTCATTTCCTTGACAGTGCTTATGAACGTGCCTTGTATAGCCCCAGACCATTACCATTTCTTCATGAAACTACTAGATTTTCAGACATTCCCTTCTTTATACACCCAGTTGGAGGTGATCACCCTCCTTTGAGTTTTCAGAGTGCTTGTAATTTAATAAAGATAACTGTATAAACAACATGGGTTTGAACTGCATGGGTTGGCTTATATGCGGATTCTTTTCAATAAATAACATTGGAAAATTTGAGATTTGTGACAATTTGGAAAAAAAACTTTAGTAATTATGTATAAAATATGTGTGACAGTGTTATTGTTAAGACTTGTGGTTATCAGTAAGCTATTAGTAATTAAGTTTTGGTGGGGAGTCAGAAGTTTAATTTGGATTCTCTGTTGGGGGGGGGTTGACACCCCTAACCTTATTGTTCAGGGGTCTGATGCCTGATGATAATGTAATGTATACTATATAGCAATATAAGAAACAGTTGCATTCTGGAGATGTATGGTGGTGGTAGTTAACACACAGGTGAATGGTCATAGTGCCACTGAACTGTATGCTTAGGTTAAGATGGTAAATTTTGTGTTTATGCATATTTTAAACTTTTGGTGTTTGAGGGTACATCTAGACCCAGGAATAAGCTCCAGGGGAAAGTTTTTGGCTCACCCTGAAGAGGCACATTTTAATAATCAGACCTTTCTTACAAAATACCACTATTAAAGATAAATAAAATGAGTACGGCCTATGAATTAATAAATTATATACTACATCCTTATTTTGGAATATTATCTGTCAAAAAGAACTATGCTTTGTTTTGTAAGATATTCATGGCATTAAACAAAAGGCTTGTTTGCCAAAATGTGGTTGGTATATTTTAGGGAGTTCTTGATTTCTTTGTATCTTTCCGGATTACAGTTTTTTAAGGTAAGGATTTATTATGTGTAAACAGAAAATCCACTTCACCTTTTCCCTTTTTATACAAACGCATAAAATTTATATAGGAGGTTAAGAGCTCTGGCAGGAAAGTGAAATGGGCTGCTTTGAATAGCCTGTCAAAGGTATTTTAGTAGTTGCTGTGGGAATGTTGTAGGAAATCAAACTACATCACTTCCAGGCCAGGTTGTAAATTTATTCAGGTTTTTGTTGTTGGTTTGTTTGTTTTAAGAATTACTATGATTTAATAAGTAAATATTTTGTGTTTGTCCAAGTTTCTGGCACAGAGTTTCTCAAACCATTGGGATTTCCTGAGTGGTAGGAATCTCTGTTGCTAGTTGTAAGGAGCCCCTTTTGGCCATACTTGACGTTAGGCTAAGGAGGTGACTTAGGGGACTCTGAGATAGCCTCAGGATGGGGATGGTCTCCTGAAAGACCAACCACATGATTAGAGAGTTGGAACTTTCAGTCCCGCTCACTCACAGGGTGGGGGCAGTGAACTCTATACAGAATACTTGAAAAGGCTCTATAAAAAGCTCTTGATTTGATGAGCTTCTGGGTTGGTAAATATATTGGTACCATTCAGAGAAGGCACAGAAGCCTTCTGCTCCTTCCCTGCCTTGCTCTATGCATCTCTTCCATTTGGCTGTTCCTGAGTTGTAACCTTTGTGTAATAACCCAGTGATAGTAATTAAAGCGCTTTATTGAGTTATGTGAGTCATTCCAGAAGATTATCAAAACTAAGGGGATGTTGTGGGAACCCCCCAATTTAAAGCCAAGTTGGACAGGGGTGCATGGGTAGCATTGGCAGTCAGGGCTTGATACTGTCCTCTGAAGTGAGAACAGTCTTGTGGGACACTGAGTTCTTAGAGTCCTTGGACCTGTGGAGTCTTGACACTACCTCCAGGTAGTTTGCCAGGGGAAATGTTTGTTGTCAGAAAACATCACACAATTACATGCATTCCTCATCTCTGCAGTCAGATCGTAGCTCTTTGAAGACAAGATGATCCCATCCTCTTGCAGCACCTAGCCTAGTGATTTGTGCATAGCAGATGCTAAGCAAGAACAGTAAATTTTGCCCAAATGAAAGTGGTTTCTGTATTTAACATGCTTTTGGATATAGGTAGTTCATCAACTAATAGAAGTAGAGTTTATTTTATGCAAGAGGAGTATTTTTTTAATGCTTGTAAGTTGAGACTTGGAACATTATGGTTTTGGTGGGGGGGTGTCCCTTTATTTTTAATGCACAATTCATTGATTTTTAAATATATTCACAGAACTGTGCAGCCATCAAAACAGTTACCCCAAAAAGAAATCCTGTACCCATTTGCCATCACACTCCCCATATTCTTCCAGCCTACCTAGCAATAGACAGCCACCAGTCTACTTTCCTTTGGATTTTGCCTCTTCTGGACATTATTAATATAAATGAAATCATACCATATGTAGCTAGGGTTTTTTTATTGCCAAATAATCTTCCATTGCATGGTTATATAATTATATTTATCCGTTGGTCAGTTGATGGATATTTGTGTTTTTACTTTTTAACCATTAAGAGCAATGTCCTGTAAAAGGACTTAGGAAGGTTGAGTATGAAGACAAATGATAAGCATATTTCAGTTTTGTGGAAATGTCCTAATCCATGGAGGTTGGCTTGTGGGCCAGCTGCCTGTTTTTATGGGAACACAGCCATTCCCATTCATTTGCATATTGTCTATGCTGCTTTTATCCATCAACTACAGAATTGAATATTTGCAACAGAGATTGTATGACCCACAATCTGTCTTCGCTGGTCTAATCTGTTTTTGAAACCTTAACTTCGAGAAGTGGCCTTTATGTTTACTAAATACTCCTCTCTTTTTCTTGTTTCTTGGGCAGGCAGAGAACATTTATAATGATGAAGACCCTGAAGGAAGTGTGGATCCAGAAGGACAAGGGTCCTAGATGTGTCTGCGCTTCTTGTGATTTTAGACTCCCCTTTTTTTCCTCTCCGCCCTGAGATTGATCTAACACTGGTTTTGAGACACAGACTTGGTTTGGCTATCCCTCTACAATAGGTACCATCAGCCAATGCCATTGGCCCAAACAGGGTGTTTTCTAAATATTAACTCTGGGGGATTTGATTCATTAAAGCCACTGGCTTGCTTATATTTAAATTTTATTAAGGAATTTTCTATTTACAAAGGTCTAAAGTAGCCACAAAAAGGGGAGTACTGTGTGTGGTTATTTTTCTTCTTAGGCTGTATCCCCTGGTTTTTCAGACCCATTTAAATAAAGGCTAGAGTGAGTAAAGAATAAAGCCAAGTGACGTAGGTGTCTGAGCCATGAAGTATAAATACTGCAAGATGTCATTTTTATTCAGGAAATAGGGGAGATTCAAGTCATATAAATTCCTACTCTAAAAATCTTCACACCTGACTTTCCAGGATGCACATTTTCCTATGTAAACCAGTTTCCTCTCAGTTTTTTCAGTTAAGTCATAACTTACTTGTTCCTCTTGCCCCATATATTTTTGCTTGTTAGTGTATTTCTTCAGCTGTTTTCATATTATTTCTTTCCTTTCTGTGAAATGGTTTTTTAAAAAAAAAACTTGGGACCACCAAGTTGTAAAGATGTATGTTTTTACCTGACAGTTGTACCACGGTAGACTGTCCAGTTAAGTTGAGAAAAGAGTGAATCAATAGCTTGTATTTGTTTTAAAATTAAATTAATCCTGGTTAAGAGTTGCTTTTTTTTGTTTGTTTGTTTTGTTGTTTTTTTTTTTTTTTTTAGGAGTTAGTCTTTGACCACTAGTTTGATACCATCTCTATTTTGGGTGACCTGTTTCACCAGCAGGTCTGTTACTCTTCATGACTAACTGTGTAAGTGCTTATAATGGAATAAATTGCTTTTCTACATAACCCCATGCTGATGGGTTTTATTTAGTTTATAATATCCTTAAGCTAGTCTCTGGTTTCAGTTACTCAGAGGACAGTTATTTTCTATAGTTTTTGACTGTTGAGAGCAGAATTAAATATGATAGACCCAGGGCTATAGAAAAGAGGTTTACTCCTTCCCAGGCAAAATAAAAGACATAAAACACTGAATCAGATGTGCGTGGATTAGTCTTTAAAATAACATCTTTTGAAGTCTATCCCTAGAGAATTATGTGGACTTTCAAGAATGTCAAAGGCAGTGTAGCAGAGAGAATTTAAGGCAAAATTTAAATTTGGAAAAAATTTACCTTTAGGTTCAAATCTGGATTGGTTCCTTTTTTTCAAGTCATTAGCTCTTTTAAGGTATAGTGAAAATTATCTTGAGTACATTATATGAGAGCATAGACTTAAACTTTGTAAGGAATTAATTTAAAGCTTAACACTCATGGCACAAAATTTTAATTGTATACCCATATTAACATAAACCACCTGCCTTTTTGACCCACCTGTGCTCCAAAAAAGTGTTTTTGCTTGGGTCAACACAGGGCAAGATACATTCTTCACAACACAGTAAGATGTGTCCATATATACATTCATCCTTTACTCAGTGTGCATGTGAGGGATGCTGCTGGAGGACAGGAGGCTCTTTTTTCTGTTCTCAGTGCATTGAGGTCAGTACCAAGAGTCTATGAAACAGAATCCAGCTAAGTGTTGAGTGATGCTGTTCGCCTCCAGCCATCCCTAGAACCTTTTTAAAACAGGTCAGCCAGTATTTGTAACTTCCCCAGGGTGAACTGCTTACCAAGTTCCTTGTTTGGAAAAAAAGTGTGTCCAAAGGGTATTTAGTGATCCTTTGCAAAGGTTTTTTTGGTTGTTTCTGGGTTACAGATTTGGCCATAGGTTTCTAAACAGCCCCTGTAAGGTTGAGAGAAAAAATAAGTTTATGCTTTCTGTAACTTGAAATAATACAGAGTTTTTAACAACTTCTGAAGCTGTTAGTGTGGGCTGTGTTGGGAAGATATTGCTAGAGTGTGATTTACATATGATTAGGAATGACTTTACCCTAGGAAATATTTGAGTACCTCCTTATTTGCAAAACAAAATGAATAGTAACCTATGTAGTAGTGATCAGAGGCTCACTAAACATTTTCTCTACGCAGGTTAACTTTACATGGGTATAACAATGCTTGCAATTCTGTAGTTTTTCTTTTTTTAGATTAATCATTGCCTTTTCCCTACTTCTTTTAATATGATTCATATAAAGGTGTCTAGCATATCATTTTCCTCATTTACAAGGTTCTGATAATCTCCCAAACAATAAGTGTAATCAGTTATGCCTGAATAAAACATAGTAAAAGAAAATCCGGGTATGTTAGGAAAAGCATCAGTTACACTAGTTTGTATCCAAGATGTAGGATTAACTAGGAAATTAAAATGTATGGGCATTTAGTATACAACTTGACACAGACCTTTTTTATCCTTAGTTTATCTAAGAGTATCTAGGACATTATACAGAATATGGGAACATACTGATAGGTAAAGATATAATGGATGTGTTGCTTATTTCACGTATTAAGCATTAATTCGGCCCTCCTGCCTATAAACGGCATGCACTTCATTTTTTGTGGTGGTAGTTACAGATTAATTTAGCCTTCTTAGTCTCCTTTGTCATAGTCTGAATTAGGCAGCATAAAAAATGCCTTCTGTGCTATTCTAAGGAAACTATGCAAAGCAGATGGGGTAGGATAGGGTAAGGAAAGTAGGAAAGCACAGCACCTAGATGTTTTATCTCCTTACAGGATTCCTGGTGACAATTACAGCATATTTTGAGTCCTAGAAATTAAAACTTCCCAAGTAAACCCTGAATGCATGAACCAGGCAATTTGGAGACATGTGTTATCCTTAAGTGACTTGTCATTTGGCACACTTTTAATTTTTTAAAGGCATTAGTATTGTTAAGTCAGGAAAGCAGCAGCAGGGCAAACACCACTCTTGTACCCATAAGGATCACCTTGAGACTGCTTGTCGATACCACCTGCCTGAGAAGTGGGAGCATTAGCCTGTTCCAGGCTCTTGGGTAACATAGCCCTTTAAAAAGAGAGAACCATTTTCCATCTGTTCATGAATGAGCACAATTTGAAAATCATTTCCTGAATCATTTTTTGTTTTTGTGTTTCACTGTTAAGTGAGATTGCCTCAGAGCAGCATCTGCCCTCCCCGCCATCCCCTTAGCCAGTGTTAGTTGAGATTTGAGTAGCAGCAAAAACTGACTTGTAAGTTGAGAGCTCCTCAGCAAGGCTGATTCTTAGCTGCTCCATCTCTTTGTTTTTTTGTTGCTGGAGTTGCACCCCACTTCTTAACTGCCTCTGTTGTTCTTCCATTTCCTCCAGCTGTTCCTGCATGAGAGAACCAAGAATGTTTGTAGTGAGGCAAACAATAAAAACCTGTCATTGTCCATTACAGTTTATAAAGCACTTTCTTATACAGTTTAATCTTCACAGTATTAAGGTTGAGAAACTGATATTCCAAGAGGTTGTGTTTTGACAAAGTGACAACTGCTTTTGAAATGGTGACCTGAAAGGAGTCTTAACCTGTTCAATACACCTTACTTCTTAATAGAATCCTGCAAAGGGTGAATGGGACTTCATTATTTCACAATTTCGAAAAGTCTTTGTTCGGGAGGATTTTGATCCTCAGTAAGCTGAGAATTTTATGGACCTCGCCCTATGGAGGTTTGTTTCCATTAAGATAATCAGTAATTTTTATAAAATCCTACAACTTAAACGACTTAAGTCAAAAGAAACATTTAAGAAAAAGATTAAAGTTAAAAATGCATTTTTGAGGTTATCTAAGTTTGAAGGAGGGATTAAACAATTTTCAGATAAGCAAAAGCTGAGAGAATTTACCTCCCACAAACCACCTCTACATGGCATTTTGGAGGAACTCCTATAGGTGGAAGTATTCCTAAGGCTAAACAGATGTCATCCAAGGGAAGACAAAGTACAGAATATAATTCATAACATACAAAGAATGGAGGAAGAAGAAAAAGGACAAGAAAAAAACCTTTAGGTTGTGTTTGTAATAGTATACGAAGTAAGTAAAATTAGACTGTTAGATACTAAGGGAATTGCCCTTGAACCTTTGGTAACCACAGATCTAAAGCCTGCAATGGCAAAAAGTACATACCTATTGGCAATCACCCTAAATGTAAATGGTCTGAATGCACCAATCAAAAGACAGAGTCACTGAATGGATAAAAAAACAAGACCCATCTATATGCTGCCTACAAGAGACTCACTTCAAACCCAAAGATACACAGACTGAAAGTGAAGGGATGGAAAATGATATTTCATGCAACTAATAGGGAGAAAAAAGCAGGAATTGCAGTACTTCTATCAGACAAAATAGACTTAAAGATTAAGTCACAAGAGACAGAACATTACATAATGATAAAAGGGTCAGTCCAACAAGAAGTTATAACCATTATAAATATCTATGCACCCAACACAGGATCACCTACATATGTGAAACAAATACTGAATTAAAAGGGGAAATAGAATGCCATGAATTCATTCTAGTAGACTTCAACATTCCACTCACTCTGAAGGACAAATCAACCAGACAGAAAATAAGGAGACAGAAGCACTGAACAACAGACATCTACAGAACTCAACACCCAAAAACAGCAGAATACACATTCTTCTCGTGCACATGGAACGTTTTCAAGAATAGATCATATATTGACCACAAAAAGAACCTCAGTAAATTTTAAAAGATTGAAATTGTAGTACCAATCAGCTTCTCAGAGCACAAAGGTACGAAACTAGAAATAAATTACACAAAGAAAACAAAAAAGCCCACAAACACATGGAGGCTTAATAACTTGCTCCTAAATAATCAATGGATCAATGACCAAATAAAAACAGATCAAGCAATATATGGAGACAAATGACAATGATTCACCACCACAAAATCTGGGATGCAGCGAAGGCTATGCTAAGAGGTAATATCTTGCAATACAGGCCTACCTCAGGAAAGAACAATCCCAAATGAATAGTCTAATGTCACAATTAATGAAAATATGAAGAACAAATGCGGCCCAAAGTCAGTAGAAGGAGGGACATAATAAAGATTAAGCAGAAATAAATAAAATTGAGAAGAATAAAACAATATAAAGAATCAGTGAAAGCAGGAACTGGTTCTTTGAGAAAACAAAATAGATAAACCCCTAGCCAAACTTACCAAGAAAAAAAGAGTCTACACAAACAATCAGAAATGAGAAAGGAAAAGTCACTACAAATACCACAGAAATACACAGAATTATGAGAGAATACTGTGAAAAATTATATGCTAACAGAAGGAATAACCTAGAAGAAGTGGGCAACTTCCTAGAAAAATACAGCCTTCCAAGGTTGACCCAGGAAAAACAGAAAATCTGAATAGACCAATTATCAGCAAAGAAATTGAATTGGTAATCAAAAAACTACCTAAGAACAAAATGCCTGGACCAGATGGTTTTACTGCTGAATTTTATCAAACATTTAGTGAAGACCTAATACCCATCCTCCTGATTTCAAAAAAGTAGAAGAGGAGAGAATACTCCCAAACTCATTCCACAAGGCCAACATCAATCTAATAACAAAGCCGGGCAAAGACCTCACCAAAAAAGAAAATTACAGACCAATATCCCTGATGAACATAGGTGCAAAAATACTCAACAAAATATTAGCAAACCAAATTCAAAAATACATCAAAAAGATCATCCATCATGATCAAGTGGGATTCATACCAGGGATGCAAGGATGGTACAGCATTCAAAAATCGATCAACATCATCCACTACATCAATAAAAAAGGACAAAACCACATGATCATCTCCATTGATGCTGAAAAAGCATTCGGCAGAATTCAACATTCATGATAAAAACAACAAAATGGGTGTAGAGGGCAAGTACCTCAACATAATAAAGGCCATATATGACAAACCTACAGCCAACATTATACTTAACAGCCAGAAGCTGAAAGCTTTTCCTTTAAGATCAGGAACAAGACAAAGATGCCCATAGTACTGGAGGTCCTAGCCACGGCAATCAGACAACACAAAGAAAAGGCATCAAGATCAGCAAGGAAAAACTCAAACTGTCCCTGTTTGCAGATGACATTATATTGTACATAAAAAACCCTAAAGAATCCACTCCAAAACTATTAGATCTAATATCTGAATTCAGCAAAGTTGTGGGATACAAAATTAATACACAGAAATCTGTTGCATTCCTATACATTAATGAGGAAGTAGCAGAAAGAGAAATCAGGAAAACAATTCCACTCACAATCGCATCAAAAAGAATAAAATATCTAGGAATAAACCAACCAATGATGTGAAAGACCTATACCCTGAAAACTACAAGACACTCTTAAGAGAAATTAAAAAGGACACTAGTAAGTGGAAATTCATCCCATGCTCTTGGCTAGGAAGAATTAATACTGTCAAAATGGCCGTCCGGCCTAAAGCAATCTACAGATTCAATGCAATCCCTACCAAATACAAACAGCATTATTCAATGAACTAGAGCAAATAGTTCTAAAATTCATATGGAACCACAAAAGACCCCGAATAGCCAAAGCAATCCTGAGATGGAAGAATAAAGCAGGGGGAATTAGGCTCCCTGACTTCAAGCTCTACTGCAAAGCCACAGTAATCAAGACAATTTGGTACTGGCACAAGAACAGACCCATAGACCAGTAGAACAATATAGAGCCCAGATATAAACCCAAGCACATATGGTCAATTAATATACAATAAAGGAGCCATGGATATATAGTGGGGAAATGACAGCCTCTTCAACAGCTGGTGTTGGCAAAACTGGACAGCTACATGTAAGAGAATGAAACTGGATAACTGTCTAACCCCATACCCAAAAGTCAACTCAAAATGGATGAAAGACCTGAATGTAAGTCATGAAACAATAAAACTCTTAGAAAAAATATAGGCAAAAATCTCTTGGACATAAACATGAGCAACTTCTTCATGAATATATCTCCCCGGGCAAGGGAAACAAAAGCAAAAATGAACAAGTGGGAACATATCAAGCTGAAAAGCTTCTGTACAGCAAAGGACACCATCAGTAGAACAAAAAGACATCCTACAGTATGGGAGAATATATTCATAAATGACATATCCGATAAGGGGTTGACATCCAAAATGTATAAAGAACTCATGCACCTCAACAAACAAAAAACAAATAATCCAATTAAGAAATGGGCAGAGGACATGAATAGACTCTTCTCCAAAGAAGAAATTCAGATGGCCAACAGGCACATGAAAAGATGCTCCACATTGCTAATCATAACAGAAATGCAAATTAAAACCACAATGAGATACCACCTCACACCACTAAGGATGGCCACTGTCCAAAAGACAACAACAAATGTTGGCGAGGATGTGGAGAAAAGGGAACCCTTCTAAACTGCTGGTGGGAATGCAAATTAGTTCAACCATTGTGGAAAGCAGCATGGAGGTTCCTCAAAAAACTCAAAATAGAAATACCATTTGACCCAGGAATCCCACTCCTAGGAATTTACCCTAAGAATGCAGCAGCCCAGTTTGAAAAAAGACAGATGCACCCCTATGTTTATCGCAGCACTATTTACAATAGCCAAGAAATGGAAGCAACCTAAGTGTCCATCAGTAGATGAATGGATAAAGAAGAGGTGGTACATATACACAATGGAATATTACTCAGCCATAAGAAGAAAACATCCTACCATTTGCAACAACATGGATGGAGCTAGAGGGTATTATGCTCAGTGAAATAAGCCAAGCGGAAAAAGACAGGTATCAAATGATTTCACTCATATATGGAGCATAAGAGCAAAGCAAAAAACAAAGAAAAAGACAGCAGCAGACTCACAGAACCCAAGAATGGACTAACAGTTACCAAAGGGAAAGGGACTGGGGAGGATGGGTGGGAAGGGAGGGATAAGGGGGAAAAGGGGCATTACAATTAGCAGATGTAATGTTGGGGGGCACGGGGAGGGCTGTACAACTCAGAGGAGACAAGTGGTGATTCTATAGCATGTCACTACACTGATGGACAGTGACTGTAATGGGATAAGTGGGGGGGACCTGATAAAGTGGGGAGTTTAGTAACCATAATGTTGCACATGTAACTGTAGATTAATGATACCAAAATAAAGTAAATAAATAATAAATGACAAGAGAAAAAAGTGAACGAATGGGACTATATCAATCTAAGGAGCTTCTGTACAGCAAGGGATACCATCAGTAGAACAAAAAGACATCCTACAGTATGGGAGAATATATTCATAAATGACATGTCCGATAAGGGGTTGACATCCAAATTATATAAAGAGCTCACACACCTCAACAAACTAAAAGCAAATAAGCCAGTTAAAGAATGGGCAGAAGAGCTGAACAGACACTTCTCCAAAGGAGAAATTCAGATGGCCAACAGGCACATGAAAAGATGCTCCACATCGCTAGTAATCAGAGAAATGCAAATTAAAACCACAATGAGATATCACCTCACACCAGTTAGAATGGCCACCATCCAAAAGACAAATAACAACAAATGTTGGCGAGGATGTGGAGAAAGGGGAACCCTCCACTGCTGGTGGGAATGTAAATTAGTACAATCATTGTGGAAAGCAGTATGGAGGTTCCTCAAAAGCTCAAAATAGAAATACCATTTGACCCAGGAATTCCACTCCTAGGAATTTACCCTAAGAATGCAGCAGCCCAGTTTGAAAAAGACATATGTACCCCTATGTTTATCACAGCATTATTTACAATAGCCAAGAAATGGAAGCAACCTAAGTGTCCATCAGTAAATGAATGGATAAAGATGTATATATACACAATGGAATATTATTCAGCCATAAGAAAACATTCTACCATTTGCAACAACGTGGATGGAGCTAGAGGGTATTATGCTCAGTGAAATAAGCCAGGTGGAGAAAGACAAGTACCAAATGATTTCACTCATATGTAGAGTATAAGAACAAAGAAAAAACTGTAGAAAACAGCAGCATACTCACAGAACCCAAGAATGGACTAACAGTTACCAAAGGGAAAGGGACTGGGGAGGAGGGGTGGGAAGGGAGGGATAATGGGGAAAAAGAGCCATTGCAATTAGCACACATAATGTAGCATGGGTGGGGGTGGGGGTGGGGTGGGGAGATATGGGAAGGCAGTATAACAGAGAAGACAAGTAATGATTCAATAACATCCTTCTACGCTGATGGACAGTGACTGCGATGGGGTATGTGGTGGGGACTTGATAATAGGGGGCATCTAGTAACATGTTGCTCATGTAATTGTATATTAATAATAGCAAAATAATAATAATAGTAAAAAAAAGCAAGAACTACTAAGAGGAAACATTTGGAAGTCATCCAAGTTGGGTAATATATATTCGTCATAAATTTCAATGCTATGCACGACTGGAACCATCAAAGTAATTTTAACAGTTCCCTAGCCAAATCAAATGTTACTCCTTATTTTTAAGGAAAACAAAGACCTTTTCCCTGGGACAAAAAAAATGCTGCTTTGCATTTGAACTTCTAAAGTCAGAGCTACCTCTACTTAGTACTTAATGAAACATCATACACCAATAGCCATTGACTGTCAAGGTTAATTCTTGTATCCTTTACTCATTACCCAAAAAGACCAGATTTGTTCAAGTACTAAGTTGGAAGGTGAAGACGCTGTGCCTTGTAGGGCCTGCAGGAGCCTTCAGGTGACTATCCGTTTCCCATTCTGCCAAAACCAGTTGGGATGTATTCTGTGAATTGTCTCTGCCTGATATTAATATCTGTGAAATGAGGTAAAGAATATGTCAGCAAGTCAATCTCTTGCTTAGCTAAAGCTGGCATAGATCCTTGGGAAAGGAACAGAGGGTGAACTTGGAAGGTGTATTTCAAAAGAGGCAGTGACTTCCCCTCAGATTCTGAAGAATAGATTAGAATCCAGATGGGTACATGCTATTATTAGAATGATCTATATAATTTGTTCACTGAGCCATTCTTGATATATCTGTGTCACATCACTCTGCAGTGTTTGATATTCTGGCTGAATCTCAGCTTACATCAACTTTGTCAAAAGACCTTTTTTTTAGTACCTTAGCCATGCTTTGGCACCACACAGAGATGTGGCCTTACCCTCTTAAGAAGGTGTCATCTGAAAGGAAGCATCTGCATACCTCTGTGCCCCAATTTCCCAAAACCACTATCTAAGCAAACCGTTTATTCAGGTGAGGCACAGAAGCACATGGGGAGACAGTCTGTACCGTCAGTGATAGACTCTGCCAGGAATGAAGGTTATTGCTGCAGTGGCCAGCATTTAGGATGATCTCCAGGCTTAATCCTCTATAGCACTACCGGATTAGCTTCCTGTAAAGTATACTGTCTTCCTACAAACTGTTTTATCATCTCAGTCTTCCAAAGGCTTTCTGCTTTTTTTAATTTTCTGTATCCTTTACTCACTATACAGAAAGACTAAATTGTCTGGCGTTCATACCCCCACTAGTTTGACCCCTACCTCTAGACTACAACCTCCATTACCCTTTTCATATGAACATTTTCCATTAGCCTGCATGGTCCAAAATGGAAGCCTTTAGCTACATGTGGATATTGAGCACTTGAAACATGGCTAGTCTGAACTCTGAGGTATGCACTGAGTATGAGGATATACAGCATGTTTCCAAGACCTGGCACACACACAAAATGTAAAATACTTTGAAATTTGATATTGATTACATGTTGATATAACTTTTTATATGCTGGGTTAAGTATTTCACCTATTTCTTACATATTCTTAAAATGTGGCTACTAGAAGATCTTAAATGACAACTGTGGTTTGCATGGTACTTCGGTTGTATTGGACACTGCTGCTCTAGCCTGACTGTCTCAAGGATCTCTGTACCTTTATTCCTGCCACATGTCACCGGACAGCATCTACTATATTATATTGCTTTTTATCCTTTTATTCACATCTAACTTCCAGTCAGATTGTAGGTTCCTAGTTCTTAGTATGTCTAGCAGCCTACACATGATGCTTGATGTGAAAAATGCAGATATTAAGCATGTTTATACTTCATCATGAGTAGTCTACCAATTGCAAGCTAAAAATCTTGAGATCATTCCTAGCAAGTTCCTCACCCCACCCACAGCACCAGTCACCAAATCCTACCCATGTTAACTCAGGTATCACATTACCACTTGTAAGTGGCCTTCCCAGCTCTTTTCGATCCACCCTCCATGCTGTCACTTTGTAAGAGTACGTACTTATGTGCAAGGCACCATTTCAAGTGCTCTACAAATATCAGTTAATTCCTTGCAACAGCCTTATGTTTAAATATTGCCATATTTAACACCCTCTGTAACCTGCTCTCCTAGTCCAGCCTCATCTCTGCACATTCCTTATGATCCAACCACACAGAGCTGCTCACTTCACAAAACTTTTTTTTGTGCTCGTGCTTTTGTGTAAGCTGTTCCCTCTAGCCTGGAATGCCTTTCCCTTTTCCACCCATTGAGTTCGTTCTTCCAGGCTCAGCTCAAACACCTTGTAATGGTTGAGTATGGTGAGCTTGATTGTTTGGGCTCATATCCTTCCATCATTTGTAGCTGAATAAATAACCTAACTTCTGTTTCACCTCTGTTTTCTCATTTTTCAAATTGTAATAATAGTTCAGACCTATCTCAGAGAGGTAAGGATTAAATGAATTACTATACATAAAGAACTTAAGTACATGCTAGCTACTGTTAATTCTCTTAGGAAATTTCCCCAGGCAGGGGTTATTATACCTGCTTATCAGTACAATGTCTTATTTATACAATTATTACAGTGTTTATCATACTGAATATATTATCACAGTGATTCTAGGGCTTTCACTTTTTTACAGATCAGGATGCATCTTAAAATCAGTGTCTTAATTTTATGAAATATGTTCATTCTAGTATCCTTGGACTATAAACTGAAGGCAGGAGTGCCTCCCCACACCCATTTCTTATCCTCTTGCCAGCATATAGCTCACTGCCTGGCACTAGTAACCAAGCACTTAGAAAACAATGTGTTGAATGTATGAGTGATGATGAAAGTTAAAGTTTATAATTATTAGTGAAGTTAACCCTTGAAAAGTAGTCAGATGCCATAAGTGACCTTTGGCAAACAGCTTAGGAAGCCATTTCAAAAAGAATTACCTCCTTCCAACCTTGATTTCTACTTTATGGTATAGAAATAGGAAACACCAAGAGTGTTTTTCATAGAACGATCTTTGGAAAGCTGCACAAATCCAATAAAAAATCTACAGTGATGAAAATGAGTGGAAAATTCTGTAATTCCTGTACAGTGTCCGAAAACCAATTCAGAGAATTCCCCATTTATGTCACCACCATCCCAGTTAGCCTTACCTGATGTCAGCATCCTCTGACTTCTAACATCTCTGCCCCATTCATTCAGTTTGTTCATTGTTTCTTACCTATATTAGCTACCTAATTATTCTCCTTTGCCTCTAGTTCTGTAGCCCATTTTATATACTCCCACCAGTATTTTTTTTTCTAAGAGACCCAGTCATGTTACTCCCTTGATTGAAGATATTTATTGATGCAACTGACTACTCAGTGAAGTCCAGACTCCCTAGTTTGGATTTCAAAGTCAGTATCATCTGACCCATCCTACGTGTATAGTTAAATTTACCTTCAGTTTTCACCTTTCACATGCCAGGTAAGTTACTAATTATGTTTTGGAAATCTTGGGTTAAATACAAATACCTTCACCTTATTTCTCTTTACTTTTTAATGTGGCTATTAGAAAATTAAATTATATATGTGGCTGCATATTACTGATAGATAGTGCAAGTCTAGATCTTGCCTCTTCAATACCTAGCTCAAATACCTCTTCTGGAAGGGTTCTCTGATTTAACCCATGATTAAAAATAATATTCCATAGCATTCTTAACTGCACCTCTTTTAAGTCATGTTACTTTCTACCCTGGGTTACAATTATTAATGTAATGTCTGAATATAAGCTGGTGAGGGCCATGTTTATGCAAAAAAAAAATAAGTGCCCTTTTGCTAGATTGTAAACCAATAAAGCAGTTGGGGTAAGGGGGGTTAGTGTACATAGGCATAACTTGAAAACATTCAATATTATGTTGAAAACCCTCCACTGTTTTCATAATACAAGGTACAGAAAACTTGACAAAATCTTGAGTGAAGTGAATACAGCCCTTTTCAATAAGGGACATGTTCCCTTAAGGGTGTATCAAAATCTCTGTGAGAGCATAAGAATTTTAAGTTTATCCAAAGGAATGTGTTTCAGTAGATAAAAATACGCTTAGGAAGGCCCCACTTTGTAGTCTTCTCATAGTACCTAGCAGCACTTTTAGTCAGCACTTAACTGGTGGTGTCCTGAGCCTGAGTGGCAGAGATAAGTAAAATATACTCCCTACCTTCTGAACACTCACTGTCTGGGAGAGACAACATACTTGTTTGTTCATGTAGTGTTTGCATCCCACTGTTCTATAAAAGGATTAGAACTGCCTCACAATCAGAAATAACTTGAAAGTAAGTGAAATGGTGACAAATGCACAAAGTGAAGAATAGAAATTTATGAATTTCATCCCAGTTTTTTTAAGACTGGAAAACTTTGAGACAGATTAGATAGGTGGAACTTGAGGAGGATGAATGTGGTGGGGAGGGAAGAGTGAGTTAATTCCACCTAGCCTTATTCCCTCTCTGTGAACCCAAGTTTGAGTCACATAGAATTGGGAATCAATTCCGTGCCAAGGAATGCACGGAAGTATTTGGGGTTGATTAGACAAGGGTTCAATACTCCAGCTCGTTGAGCTTCAGTTTCCTTATCTATAAAAATGTAATACTTGGAGGCTAAATGAGAGGATCGAATGAGAAGATTGGTGTAAAAGTGCTGTGCAGAACTAAGTGCAAGTAATTTTCAGCCTCTAGTAGAGGCCTGAAGGAAAGAAAGGAAGAATGGAGCAAAGTGAGTGAGTAGCCTCCAAGTTATTCTTTCTACCTCCACACTCCGGCCATTTGCCTCCGGTCACCTGTTCCTTCCCCAGGCACTTTGTTTCATGCCCAGCGGGCCTACCCGGTACTGTTGCACCTCCTCATCCCGTTTCTGTCTCACAAGTGTGATCTGGTCCTCTAGGTTCCTGTTCTGCAGATGAAGCTGCCGGGCCTCTGCTTGCAGGGGTCTCAGAGCCTCCTTCATCTCCTGGATCTCAGCCTGGGTTTTCTGTAGAGCTTTGGCAGCAGCTTCTTTCCTTTCTAGGAGCCGCAGCAGCTGAGGCTCATACTCCTCCTCCAGGCCCTGGCGGCTCTCGGCCATGAGGTTCTCAAACTGGGTGGACAGCCGCCGGCTCTCCTGGATAAAGTGCCCATCCCTCTGGCTTGGAGGTGCTTCTAGTTGTTGCTGTAACTGCTCCTTCTGCTTCTGATAGGCATCCTGGAGCTGGGCCAGTTCCTCAGAGAGCTGGGATGCCCGTGTAGTGAGCACTTCCCGGAAATCAGCAAACTGGGCCACATCCTGCCGGCGGCACTCCAGCTGGTATTGGTAGGCCACACATTCCTTTGTCACCTTGAACAGCTTCTGCTTGACCAGCCTGATCTCCTCCCTTAACCCATCCCTCTCCAGCTCTGCTTGGGCATGCAGTTTGTAGGCAGCCAGGATGTCCTGATGGACTTGTTGCACCTCTTGTAGCGCTGGTTCCCGGAGCAGCACGAGCTCATGGATGAGCTGATCTCTCTCCTCTTCCAGCTGGGCCACAGCTTGGACACATTGCTGGAAACGTCCCTCTAGTAATTCCAGGTCCTCCATGCTCAGCCCCTCCTCTAGGCTGGAACTAGGCCCAGCTCTGAAGATCTCAGGGTTAGGTGTCTCCTCACTCATGACCATCTCTCCCCTGTAAATGGTCTTCTCTGGGCTTGTGGTCTCTTCTGGCTTCGTGGGCTCTTCCACACATAATATCTGCTCTGGGTTCAAAGTCTCCATACACAGTGGCTCCTCAGGCTTCCCAGGATCTTCCACATACGTGGCCTCATCTGGCTGCTTGGTCTCCTCAATATACAGTGTCTCCTCAGGCTTCTCAGTTTCTTCCAAGTACAGTGTCTCCTCAAGCTCTCCTGTGTCCCCCAGGTAGAGAATGTCCTCTAAGTTTAAGGTCCCTTCCAAAGATAAAGTAACTTCTGGGCTCACCGTTCCCATCTCATCCAGGGATTCAGAGTTCTCTTCAAGAGAACTGAGCTTTGCTTTTGTTTCCCTGCAAGAGAAACAATTTAAAGTAAGAGGCAACCACAACCTCAGGGTGGTTTGTGACTGGGGCCATTAGGCCACAGGCCCAGACTATCAGGTTCTCACATCTCAGAGGGCACTTGCTGCTGCCTTCCCTCCATCGATCTACCCCTGCACAGCCCATTGCTTAGATCCCCTGACAACTCCATGATGTCAGTTTCTAGTTTCTGCTTATAAACCTTCAAGGACAGAAGACTCACATCTGAGCCACTACTATTTGTTCCACTGTCATAAAAAAAATCTAATGAAGTAAAAACCTCTACAATTTTTACCTAGATTTGTCCTCTTTCTAGAATCAGGCATATCTTTTTCATATAAATTCCTTAAGCACTTAAAGAGAACCATCTTCTTAATTATTCCATGCCCTCCTTATTTGGGTAACTTGTTTCTCTGGCTCCAAATTGTCAATGTCCCTTGGGGAGGGGTACTGGAAGCTGTATCCAGGTGTGCTCTAAGCAGTGCATCCCTGGACATTATACTCTGGTGATGCAGCCAAGAGTCCCTAGGGCCGCTCCATCATATTCTTGACAAATGCTGAGTTTGACCAAAATCCTTAAGACTTTCACACCAAGTGCTTTTCTTAAAGTTAGGAATTATGTTTTAGTTATGTTTGATTATGTTCCTCTAGAACTTCACTCATCTTGTTAGAATTGGCCCATCGTAGCCTACCAAAGCCTCTTGAATTCAGATTCTGTGATTCTAACAGATGAGTCCCTTAACCCAGCCTCCTGTTGCCCGCAAGTTTAATCAGTTCCTGTTAAGGAATGTTCTGATGCTTTGGCCCTCAAGTGACTGGTCTTTCCTGTTTCAAGTGCATCTTACCTGCCTTGGGTCTCTGAGCAATTGTTTGAAAATAAAAAATACTATGGAAATAATAATCAGAAAATTTTTGTCAGGTCCTGTTTTAAATATGTAATCAATTCATTTACTCTTCATAACAATTCTATGAGGTAGTTATATTACCCCATTTGCAGATCAGGAAACAGATTGAAAGAAATTAAGTGATTTGCTCATGGAAACTCATACTCAGTGTGCACCAGTTAAAACAAATTTGAATGTAGCTTTCAAGAAACACTTTTTTAGATATAAAGTATGAAAAGCCCACCTATCAAAGAATTTGGTTTATCTGTCTTGAAAAGGCCTACTTGTATCCAGGTTTTTAAGCTCTGTATCTTAACTCTTAAGTTCCCAAGAAAGATTATTTTTATTCTGAATCATTGTGTACCTGTCCTCTAACACCCTAGGAATCCCTGGCTTCCTCTTCTGTGTCTTATGGTGGCCTCTGGAAACCACAAAGTGGGGCTTCACCAGGTCCCATACATCTCTGGCCTCACTGAACCCAGCACCTGCACCAACACTTAACGCTTGAGGACAACTTCCACAATCACCTAGTCCCTTCACATCTCTTTACCGGAGAGGAAGTATTTTTTAGGTATCTTCACCAGGTGTTACTTGTAGCTCAAACTCAACTGCCCAAAAAGTATGCTCTCCCTGAGCTTGCTACCCCTGTATTCTCCAACTCAGAGCAACATAACCATACTAGGTGGATAAGACAAGAAATCTCTAAACAGCGCATTGCCTCCCTGGTATGGCCAACTCGCTGGGAACTGACTTTTCTGTCTCAGAAAGTCTCCAGGCTCCATCCCCCTCAGCTCACTGCCAGGGCCCCTAGCCCACATCCTCTCTCCCCTGCACTTTTGTACCAGCCTTCTAATGGGCCTTCTTCCATCTCAGCCCAGTCTGTCTCTACAATGCCACAGCTTGCTATAACATAAAGCAAGCCATGTCACTCCACTTCACCCATAGATAGCCAACTGCTTAGTATAAGTTCAAGGCCCTTAAGGATGTGGCCTCAACAAAGCACAACCACTGCTTGACAATCCAGAACATGCACTAACTCTGTGTACCTACTAGCCCACAATGTCTCAAGGATCCAGCTGAAAAAATAACAGCTCGTTGTACACCACCCGGCTAGAGGTCCTGCACTACTTGGAAAGGCTGAGCTCCTAGCGCCAGGAAGGATGCACCTGCTCAGCCAGGCAGACCCACCCTGATCCTCAACAGAGTCCCTGCTTTCCCAGCAGACGGCTCTCACACTGCTCCTGCCAAGTCCTCCCCTTGGAATGAAGTCACTATTCAAGGCAGTTTTCTAAGCGTTTTCTGTGAATACTCATAATACAACTCACTTACTATCCCCATTTTATAGATGAAACCAAAGCACAGAGTAAAGAATTAGCAGTCGAGGTTCCACAACTCCTAAGTGGAGGAGCTTGGAGAAGGTTGGCAGTCTGGCTCCAGAGCCAGAGATTTTTTACCACTTTCCTCTTAGAACAGGCATGGGATCTGAAAGGGGTCAGACAGCCACGGCAGGTAAAATAAAACTGGGTCCGTAACAGTGAAAATACATTTTGACGGATTTCTACTCATCCTTCCAGCCCTGCTCAAACTCCATCTCTGAAGTATTGCTCGGACAGCCCCCACCCTTGCATTCTCAGGGCATAAAGCTAATCTTTGCACTCAATGCATGTATTTTAGAAGTCCATGTGTCTGTCTCCCCTGATAGTTTCCTAAGGACAAGTCTAGTTCTTGTTCTCTCCATATCCTAGGGTGGGGCTCTGTAGGAGGGGGGGCAGGCTGAAATCCACTAAGATCCAAGGAGGAAACTTGCCTAAGGGTGAGTGGCAAAGCTGGAAGTAGGACCCAGGCCACCTGACTTCCAGGCTGTGCTGTACTGCACACCGTGGTGCTTCAGTCACCCCACCCACAATGCCAGGCCTCTACTAGAGGCTGCCCTCCCACAACTGCCTCTCTGAGGAGCTGCAGAAGACGATTATGGGAGGCTAGGGGCAAGGGGGCCAACTCGCTGGGGCTCTTGACCTCAGGCTTCTTTGGGCCACAAGCAGCCTGCCTTTGCCATTCCATCCCTGTCCCTACAGGACTCCAGCAGCCTCCAGTTCTGTCCCTCAGGGCTGTGGCTGGGTGTGTATGTGACACTGCAGGCATGAGTTAGTGTGGGTCTGACTGTGAGTACTTGTATACAGTACAAGTGAGTGCTCTGCAAAACTCTGCTCAGCTCTGTGCCAGGTGACAGTGAAGGGGTGTCAGTGTGTATTTGTACCTCCACCTCTTGGTACACAGGGAAGTCCCCAGCCGGACCTGGGGTAAAAATGCTCACCACTCACCTCAAACCCGGAGCCACAGGTACTTTCCCACTAACCAGTGGTAAGATGACACTGTGCGTGGATGGGGGAGGGCCTCCCCCACAGGGCCCTAGCCGGCCAAGGCTCTCCTGCTGGCCTGGGACAGAAGACCCTCCCTGCCCCCCATCCCAGGCCCCAAACAAGAGAGAATAAGCTGCCTGAACAGATTCTTAACTTAAAGTTGGCAGCCCTGCACCCTTGCACCATGTATACTGAACAGAGAGAAGGCAGCAGCTGGAGGCCTCCATCTCCAGTTGCATTTGGGGTGAAGAACAAAAGAAAAAAATAGTGTCTTTGGCCACTATGGACCAAATGGCACTTGATGGCTGATGCCCACTAGTCTGAAAAGGTTCTCACACAGCTGGGGGAGCAGGAGGGGGAATTATAAAAAGCCACGGTCAAACGGAGGTGCCTGGATCCCGGGCCTCCCCCATCTCCCTTCGCCGGTGGCTCCACCGAGTGCCCCCACCCCGCTGGACCGCTACCCCCAGGGCCAGGCGAAAGGTGCTGGCTCGCGGTGTGGGGCGGAGCTCGTCCCGCACCCCTTACCCACACATGGGCGGCGACGCGGGCCCGGGACGGTCCTACCTCGCGGCCTGGGCGGCGCCGTCCCCACCACGCCGCGGCTCCGGGCTGGCCATAGCTGCGCGACCCGGGCTCGCCGGCCGCGTTATTAATAGCCGGCCCCAGCGGCCGCTTGCTCCGCGCCCGCCGCACTGCCAGCTGCCGCCGACACCGGATCCCGGCTGCTCCGGGCCGGGCGCGCCCATTTGGCCCGGGCTCCTGCCCGCGGGAGGAGGGAGCGGGCCGCGCTACCCGGGGGGCGGGGAGAGGCCGCCCCTCCCGGGACCAGTCTGGGCGGGGGGACGGGGGAGCGGGGTGGGGGTGGGGGATAGTTCATCTGCTCTCTAAAACCAGCCGCCGCAAGATCTTCCTGAACCTTCTTTCTTTCCACCCTTTCCTGCCAAGGGTCCCAGATAAGGGGTCAGGGGAGGACGTGCGCTGTAGCTCCGGGAGAGCACTTCCCCCGCCTGGCCGGCCGGCGAGGGGGCAGGGCTTGGGGGGGGGTACAAAGAGGGACCCAGCAGCCCCACACCCCACTCCCGCCCGCGAGAGTTTGGGGGTGTCCGCCGTGGGTCGGCGCCCTGCGATCCCCACCGCGCACGGGGGAGGTCTGAACGCTGTACCCCGCACCTGTCATGAGGGGCTGGGGGAAGAGGGTTAACGGCCACACCCCGTACGTCTGGGGACAGCCTGGAGCCTGGGAGCCTGTGGCCGGGGTTAGGAAAGGGCGGTGTGAGGGCTGCGTGGAGAGGTTTAAGCCTGTATGGTTGAGTCCATATTTAACACCGCTTTCTGCACCCACACTGCGAGGTTTCCTGAGGTCTCTCTGCTTGCTCCACCTGTCACCCGCACTCAGCCACTGTAAGGCCTGCCCTCCCTGCCAAGTCCTTAGCCCATCGGCGTTAGGGGCAGACTTCCACACTGAGTTCTTTCTCCCTGAATGAGAATGTGCCGGCCCCTTCCCAGACCTGGGCCCTGGGCATTTCCCTTCTGATGCCTTTTTTCCACTTAGCCCCTCTGTCTGCGGAGGACTTTGACTGCATCGCAGAAGAATGCTGTGCACTCCAACGAGCTGAGGGGCTGGCTGCGTGTTTAATCAGAGAGGCCTTGAGCGGTGGTGGAGGTGGGGGAGCGGTGGGGGTGTTAAATGTGTGTGGGCTGTGTTGTGATTAACACGTTTGTATGTATGGGGCGTGGAGGGGAGGTTGTGGGATTGTGTGCCCATGTGTGACTCCGTGATGATTGTGGAGTGCACGTCTGTGTGTGGGAGTGAGGACGCATGATTGTATGATGGTGGGAGGCATGATTATGTGTGTGGTGATGTGCCTGTTGGGGAGAGTCTGTAGTGACTGTGTTGTGGGGCATGTGTATGGTCCTGTGTGTGACTGCGTGCCTGTGACGGACTGATGTGTGTGAGTGTGAGAGGGGGTGCTCACAGAGGTGTGGGGTGTCCTCCGTGTGTGACAGGGACTTTCATATGTGTTCATTAATCCATGTATCTGAGCGAGCTGCCTGTGGCTGTATATTTATATCTCTTTGTCTAATGCAAGGAGGGGTGGGAGATTAACACCCAGGGTAGTGAAATACACCCTTGTAAGGTATGCGCCACAAAAAGTCGGGTTTTGGCGGCTGCTGGTCATTTTCTGACTTACCCCTAAAATATTCCAGGGGAGGAGGTTGGCAAAGCCTCAGCAGCTGGTCATTTGACAGCTGCTGCCAGTCAGAGGGGCACTGAGGGAGTGGGGCTGGGCCTGCCAGCAGTGCTGTTTGCCGTGGGTACTAGGCAACAAATGTGGCCTCAAGAAAGGCGATCTCTTCCCCTCCAACCCCCCAGCCCAAGAGCTGGCCCTGGGCAGTCCCCAGGACTGAATTCCTTAACCCCTTCTCACCTCCTGTAAGCCCTTCTTTAGACTGAAACACTGAATCCCCCCGGATCCCAGAAACTCTTCCACCTTCAGGCCTTTATTCTTGCTATTTTCTCTGCCTAGAATACTGTTTCCAGCTCCTCACAGCCCATTTTCTATTCCACTTCGGGTCTCAGCTTACATGTCATCTCCTCACAAAAGCCTTCCCTGATGTGTGTCCTCCTTTGCCCCTGGCCCAGCATAAATGTCCACCCATTTACTGTTTATCCTATCACCTTGTTTATTTTCTGTACAGCACATATTACAATCTGTGATCATATATTTATTTCCCATTCCTTTCTTTTCTGCTTCCCCCACTAGAGTGGAAGCCCCATGGGGACAGGGACTTTGTGTTCTTATTCACTGCTGTATCTCCAGAGCCCAGCACAGGTTCCTGCTGTGTGCCAGGCCTGGGTACTCACACCAGTAACTCCAGTGTCCTCAGGGGAACAGACACACACATGTGCCCAGACTGAGTATACCAGGGTCAAGCGAGGGTGAGGACATAGGACTCTGTTCACTTGGCAAACATTGGCACTTGGCCTGTTCTAGGCCCTGTGTCAGAGCAAACTGCCTTATCTGGCCCAGGCCCCTGCCTGCAAACAGCTCACAGCATAGAGGATGCTAGAATTGTCTTCTAGGGAGACAAGCCCATGCAGAGAATAATGCCAAAGCATTGAGCTGAGTGATGTGATAGTCACTGAGACCCAAGGAAGCCAGGGATGGGGATTAACTCCAGGACTGGAGACAGCCTTGTGGCTAGAGTAACCTGGGACTGGAAGGATGAGAAAAGATGTTCTGGCATCAGGCACAGAACACTCTGAAAGACAAGCATAGCCACTCTGTCTCTCAGCCCTTCCACAGTGCTGAGTCCAGGAAGAGAAGAGAAGTCCCCGGGCTGGCTATTCTTTGCCTGACCTCCATTCTCCCTGCTTCTCTGCCCTGCTGTGTGTTGTGAGGCTCACTCCTGCTGACAGGCTGACCTGGGCCCTCTTGCCTTACGGTTTCAGGTGGAGTTTGGCCATAGGATGGAAATTCTGACAGGAAATCAGAGGGAAGGAGGAAAGTGAGATCAGGATATTTATAATACCCTCCACCCCTGTGAGTTCAGCAGTTACCATGTTCCTCCACTGAAGGCCACAGCTCTTGTTGGGTGGCCTGCACCCACAGGTACAGCTCTGGCCAGGTGAGTTAACAAGGCTCCCCACCTGCCCTTTCAGGCCCCAGGGTAGAGGGTGACTGTATCCCACCATTGTGAGGCCCATGGTGCTTCATCATTCCTGCCCACGCCTCTGTGAATAGTCCCTTCATTAAATCTTCCTGTGGTGCATGCTTTGAGCATTGCCCTGTGTCCTGCTGAGACCTCTAAGGTCTAAACCTAGGGAAGGTAAGCCCTTGGCAGGGAATTTCGGGAGACCTCTTTCTAAGTCAAAACCCCAAACCAGAATCAGAAAAGTTGTGAATTGATCAGAATCCCATCCTAGGTGAACAGTGACCTCCTGGCTTCCACCCCAGGCAGGGTCCCAACCCAAGAGGTCCCTCGTAGCTCATCTTACTCGGGATTAGCGCTACAGTTACCCTGGCCAAGGAGGACCGGCAGGAAGGGGGCTCTGAGAGTGGGGAAGAAGTGGTGGATGGCACAGTCATAAGTTTGGAAGTGGAGGCACCAGAGGGCAGCGGAGGGTGGTGGGGGGTGGTGCGGAGCCTTGACAGCAATCTCTGCTGTACCCCAGAGCATGCCCTGCATGACCTTGGGAAGCCGGCCTCCCTGAACCTCTGTTCCCTGTCTGTGAAAAGAACAATTAATACACTCTTCACAGGATTGCTGTGAAAAGTGATCAGATGTGAGGCTTAGCACATGAGTGAGTGGAAGTGAACTTGCTCCAAAAGCTTAGTAGCACATTCCCTGTTACTACTGGTGCAGGCAGAGGCCTTTCTGCTGAGTTTCTGTGTGCCGAGAGCTCCCATCCAGAAGTGGGAGGAGGATGGAGAGAGAGGCCCCAGCAGGGCCCTCCAGCTCTCTGCTTCAAGGCGGCCAGGATACAAATCCAAGCTTTGGAGGTGGCTGGCCCAAGCCTGACCTTAGGGACATCACTACCTCACAGAGATTGTTTTCTCCTCTAAAATTAGATAACACTTTTTACCTCGCCGTTTGTTGTGAGGATGAACTGAGAACATAAAAAGCATACAGCCAAGTACCTGATACATTGTAAGTGTCCAAGAAATATCAACTATTACTTTTAAACTTCCCTTTTACTCTCCCCAAAACTGCCATCAGGGGCTGACTGCAGTATGTCCCCTCCCTCCCTCCCTCCCTCCTTTCCTTCAGCCAGAAAATGTCCTAAAAACTTAGGAACACAGAGACTACGAAATTATTAAACCAAAACCCATCTGTATTTCTTCATTGCTGTAGCCCTAGCCCCTAGGTTTTCAATAGCGGCCAAATAAATTATATTATTTTCTTGAACACCTACTACATGCCAAGTGCTAAGCTAAGCATTTTATCTGCATTATTGCAATGAATCCTCAGAATGACAGCCCTATTACATCAGCCTGTAATAAAGCTCATTTACTGATGGTAGAACCGAGGCTCAAAGTTGTTAAGCAACTTAGTTGACTGAAGTCACACAGGCAGAAACTGTGGCACTCAAATTCGGTATAATGCCTCTACTAAGTACTGAATTATTATTTTTTATCATACTGTTGTCATTAGGCCTGACCTCCAGTGGCTTATCTTACAGTCTAGTGAGAGTCCCGTGGCCTTTTCCTCCCCAGACTTACCTGGGAGGGGCTCAAGCATGTTTGCAGACTTGGGTTTAAATCCACTTCTCCATCTCTGGACAAGTTATTTAACCTCTCTGAACCATTGCTTCCACTTCTGGGAAATGAGGTTGGGTGGATGTTAAATGAGAAAACGTGTAGGAAATGCCCAGCGCCTTACCCAGTATACAGAAGACTCTGATAAATATTCTCTTTACTTCCTCCTTCCCCGCCGGCTGGGACCGTCTGGAAGACAGCGGCCTGCAGGGTGCCAACCGTTCCTAAAGAGCACACCGCTCTCAGGGGTCAAGCTCTCGAGGCAATTCCGAGTGTTGCCTCCAGGGGGCGCCACTCCGGGGGTGGTTCCCGCCGCAGTCTCACGGGGCCGCTTGGGCCCGGAGTTTTCAGGGACAAGCGCACCCAAGCGGCAGGGAGGTCCCGCCTGACCTTAATCAAGGATGTTTTAGGTCACAGTGATAATTAATGGTAAAAGACTAGTAACTGCACCAGGTCCACTGGTAAATAGTGGCTACTGAAATAAGAGGCCTGTTGATGGGGTGGGAGGCTGTGGGACTCAAGGGAAGAAGCCAGGCTTAAACTCGAACAGGGTTTCAATGCAGACTGCTCACTCTCTCTGTGCTCTGTAATCCTGGGCCTCGCTGAGCCTGCTTCCTCCGCTTTAAAATGGAAAGTACAATAATATATAGTGGAACAACACAGGGAGGGATTAGGGACACATGACAATTCTCCTGCCTCCTCCCAGTGCAGCGGAAAATCTGTGTATAACTTCAGACTCCCTCCACATTCAACTACTAATTGCCTATTGTCGACCAGAAGCCTTACCCGTAACATAGTCAATTAGCACACATTTTCTATGGTTTATGTATTATATACTGTATTCTTACAATAAAGTAAGCTAGAGAAAAAGAAAAATGCTTTTTCAAATTGTCACCAATCTCCAAAAATTTTCCAATATATTTATTGAAAAAAAATCTGCGTATAAGTGGACCTGTGCAGTTCAAGCCCATGTTGCTCAAGGTTCACCTCTGTTGAGAGCAAGTAGTGAGCTTCTAGAGAGCTCATTGAGAGCAACTTGGAAAAATGCATTTGTTGTAAATCTTACCTCTGCCCCATGTGGGAACTCTATTAAATTCCCTTTACAAATGGACGATCCACCGGGGGCTTTTCCCAGGCTCCCTGGCCCCCTGGGTCTCTCTCTGCTTCCTAGCACAATCCAGAGGGCAGAGCAGGAGCTCACCCCCTGAACCCACCACCCAGCAGCATCTCCTCTCCTCCCTGGAGTTGGCTGTTCACCGTTAGACCCTCAGTCTACTTTGGACACCGTCCTTCCATCCCCAAATGTGGGCTCAGGTCAGAAAACTTCCTGGGGCTGTATTCCCACCACACCTAATCCCCACCCTCAAACTGAAGCTATACCCTTTCTCTTGCCTACCTACTTCTTCCAAAACCCATCCAGTCACCTCCTCCAGAAAACCTTTCCTGGGCTCTCTCTTGCTAGGTCCACAATCTTTGCACATGATGTTCCCTCTACCTGCACACCCTTTTCCCGCTCCCTGAAGCCTGTTACACAGGGCACAGCTTAAATACCACTTCTTCCAGGAAGTCCACCTCCCATATGTTGCTGCAACTCCCTGTGCTTCCTTTAAACAGGTTGCAGCACAGGGGGTGTTTGTTCAATGCTTCGTCTACCCCCATTACACAGTGATTCCTGGGAGCTGGAACAGCACCTGTCGAGGGCTCCATGGTATCACAGGGCTGAGCCCAGTGACTGGAACAGACTGAATAAATACATGTCCAGGGTGGGTGATTCACACCAGCTGATTCACTGAGCCTTCTCAACAGCCTCAGCTCAGAGACACAGGCACAGTCACAGAAATGGAGGTACACACTCAGAAGCAATTCACACATAGAGTCGCACGTATGCACAGAGTCACAAAAGGTCCCATGCGAGAGGCACATGCACAAATCCAAATTCATCTGTGCTCATTTCTGCTTCTCTGTGTCTGGCTCTCTTGTGTCCTAGGTATACGTATTCACCCTCTTCTTTTGTGACTTGTGGTCTTTAAGAACAAGTGTTGGGTCTCCTTTATCAGCCTGGTAGCCCCTAGAAGAGGGTGAATCACCCCCTTCAGACTGGGAATCCCGAGGGAAATGTTATATCTCCCCAGCTAGTTTGTGGGCCTGGGCCAGGGAGTGTCTTCCCCACCGGCCTGGGGGCCCTTTGATTAGGCTGTCTCCCACATCAGAGCTGCAGCCTATGGGAAGGGCTGTATCTCCCCCACTAATTTTTCTTGGGGCCCCAAGGACAGAATGGGTCTGATAAGCCAGGAGCAGAGCTGAGCTAGATCTCCCCCATCAGACTGGTGGTTCCCATGGGCATGGCTGTGTCTCCCTGACCCTCTCCACCTCTGCCACCTGCCCACCAGCCAGGCCCTCCTTCCACCATGGTACAGTGATTAGGGGCTGTTGGGCTGGGCTGGGCTACCAGGGTTTGGGAAGCAGTTCAAACCTAACAGTGAACCACATGCAAGAGGCTGATCCTGTGAGATCCCTTGAAGGCAGCAGGTCAGAGAGGCTCCAGCAGGGGGTGACCTGGCCCAACTCTTTATGTCCTGGCAACTCATGAAGAATATGTCTTCCATTCACTCACCAAAACGGTCCCGAATCCCTGGGCCTGGCCACGCAGCACTCTGCCTCTATTATGTTGTTTAATTCTCTCACCAATCTTATCCTGAGATGTAGGTGTGACCATCACCCCATTTATAGCTGAGGAAACTAAGGCTCAGGAAAAAGCAGTGACTTGCCCTAAATCACAGAGCTGGGCTTCCCACTGCACAGGCTGCTTCCCACCCAGGTTGGAGAAACACGGGGGAGATAGACTGACAGGGTGCAGTGCCTGCTCACGGTGGGGGGAGCATGGAGAGTGTATGCGTGTGTGCGTGGGACGTGCCCAGGCTTCTGGCTCAGGCCTGTGATGCTGGCTACGGAGACCAGGACTGCCAGAGGATGGGCGTGCCTTTTGGGGAGATTGGAACAGTGAGGAGGAGCAGGTTTGACAGGCCTCCAGCTGGGGCAGGCAGGAGGCAGTCTGGAGCCCAGTTTCCCTGTTCTCAGTTCCCAGCATGAGCATAACCTCCCAGCTAAGTTCCTAGCACTGGAGTCCTGGATTCAAGTCCCATTCACCACCTGACTCCTCTCTGGGCCTCACTTTCCATATCTGAGAAACAAGGGCAGGGACCTGGTGTGGTCTGCGCCTGGAATTCCTGCTCCTTAAAGCTTCTGACAGTGTTGGGTGCAGCCTGCTGCAGGTGAGCAGGAGGCCACATCAGCAGGCCCCACCCTGCCCCATCCCCCTCCCAGAGCCGGAGGGAGGCCCCAGACGCCCAGGAGGACAGTGGGAAGTGGGTGGGGTGGAAAGGCTGAACCTAGCTGCAGGAGGTGGGGCAAGGCTGCAGGGGGGTGAGGGAGACTGTGCTTGAGTGCCTGACCGCAGTAGCCCCTGTGTGTCAGGAGGATGTCTGGGAATGTTCCAGAGTGTACTGGAGTGGGTACAAAATAGGTGTGTGCTTTTGTAAGGATGTGTTCACGTGTACCAGCTTGTGTGCACAAATATGCGAGTAACTTTGAGCCCGTCTTTGTGTGCCTCTGTGTCTGTGTGGGTGGCCCTGGCTGTGCAGGAGTGAGCGTGACTGTGTCCTAATGTGTTCCTTTTGGCATCTGTGTGTGCACTTGAGTGTACAAATGTGTGTGTCTGTGTTCGCCCTTTTTCTGCGTGGATGTTGTGAACAGGAGCATGTGTGAACAAGTCTGAATGTGTGCCCTTGTGTGGATATACTTGAGTGTAAAAATGCGTGTGGATGAGTCTGTGAATGTTTCTGAGTGTGTCCTTGCGTCTGTGGGTGACTGTGAAAGTCCCTGAGTGTGTAACTGTGTCTGTGTATTTCCAGAGTGCCTTTGTGAGACCACCTAGACAAGTATGTGTGTGAGTCTGTGTGTCCCTCACAGAGTCCTCTCAGCAGAGGTCTGGAACTTCTCCAGTCCACATCTAGCAGACCCCTCCAACTCACCCCTGATGAGGCATAATGCCTGCCCCACCCTTCAGAACAGCGCAGCCCCTGTGCCCCCCTTCCTGGTGACTCACCTCCCTGCCATCCCTGCCCCTGCCCCAGCCCCCTGCCTTAAAGGGCAGTCCCTCTCCTGTCTAGTTTGCCCACCCAAAGGGAGTCTCAGTCCCTTCCTACAAGCAGCCTTCTGTGCCCAGAGAAGGGGACCTAACATTAGCTAAGCAGGTGCTATTGCAGCCCCACCCAACAGATGAAAACACAGGTTGGAAGCACAGCAGTGACCTGCTGGAGGTCACACAGTGGGCACATGTGCTTGATCCCATGACTCCGAAAGTTCAGGTGGACCCCTGGACTCCGGGCCCCATCAGCACCCCTGCTCAGGGCTCTGGACCTGGGAAGAAGAAAGGGAAGCTGACACTCTGGGCACCCCCAGCCACTTGCTTGGCCCTTCCCAAGCCATCAGTACAGGCACTCCAGTCTTGCTCAGAGAGGTGAGGCAGCTTGCCCAGAGTCACACAGGCAGGAAGCAGCTGAGTCAGGATTTGAACCCAGATCTCTCTAGCTCCAGAGCTCATGCTACAGTGGCAGGGGTAGGGTGGGGGATCATTCCAGGGCTGACTGGCTGCTGGTTTCCAAAAAAAGAGGGAAAGATGATGAGACAGGGGCAGAAATGAGGAGGGGTGGTTCAAGACAGTTCCCGTGCGGCATCACGCCAGAGCGGAGGTGACACAGTCTCATGTGAGCTGAGCCCCGGCAACGGCCTGATAGGACTTCCTGTCCTAACCAGAGCCCTGCTCCCTGCCTGGGGCCCTCTACCCTGGACTGAGGCTCTGGGTTGAGGGAAATATGACTAAGTGGGCCCAGGCTTGAGTAACCTCGGCACTGGCTGGTCACAAGTGTTTAAAATTCCACTGTTGCACTGACCTTTGTCCTGGAGAGGCCCCTCTTTTAGATCAGAACCCCAGGCTCCAGGAGAAGTGGCTAGAGCCCTCAACCCAGCCTGAGGGAGTCTTGCTGGACCTGAGGGTCTCAGATTAATGGAAGCCCTGGATTCCCTTCCACGACACAAAAAGAGGCCCGTGATGTGAAGGGTGGACCCCAGGGAGGCTGGAATGGGCTCTTTCACCTGCAGTCTCATTCCATTCTCCCAACAGCCTCTGGGGCAGCAGGCATTACTCCCATACCTCTGATGAGGAAACTGGAGCTCTGAGGGGCCGGTAGGTAGTAAAGCAGGACTTAAATCTCATCTTTGGACTTCAAATCCATGCCTCTTGCTGCCATAGGCGGCTCCCTCTGGATCCCAGGCCCACTTCCCCTGGAGGGGCAAGAGGCAGGGCTGTGAAGGCCGGGCTCCTTCAGCTCTGTCAGATGACAAGGCTCCCTCAGGTGCCTCAGGGGACAGGGCCTGCCATGAAGCCGCCTGGGGAAGTAAGGAAGGTGGGGAGGGGCCCTCAGCTGCAGGCTTCATAGCATCTCCGCGCCTGATGCTCCCGAGTCTGACAGTGTCGCAGAGGCTCCGTCATTCTGGGCCTTCCCTTCTGTTCTTCCTGCACATCCAGCCTGCCTAGCGTCATGGCTGTGCTTGGCTCCTGCGGCCTCATGATCCCGCTAATAGCTTTCTCTAGGTTGCGTCCTTACACCCTGAGAGAGAAGCTACTTGGTTCAGTGAATCCGATTCCTGGAGGACAGTTTCCAGCCAGACCACTTCATGGGCAACTGGCCAGCTGGGCGAGGGCCAGGCCCACCTCTGGACCAGTTAGCAGCAGGGCAGTTGGGTCAGGCAGTTCAGAGTATGGTGAACTAAGAAACCCCTGAAAAGGACCATGGGCAAGGCAAACACTTAGAGCACAAACAACTCCCTGCGATCCAGACCCTGATTTCAGCTTCTTCATGAACTTGGGGACAGTGACTTTTCATCTCTGTGTGCCTAGTGCCCAGCCCAGGGTGACAGAGTGGAGCTGCAGTGCCTCTGTCCGTGGTCAGCCAAGGAGGCTGGGGCTCTGTGGAAGGCTGTGGCTGTGCGATGAGGCCTGGGATTACTGTGTCCTTGCCCAGGGCACTCCAGGACCACCATCACCTTGCACCTCCCAGCACCAATGCCTGTGGCTTGGGTCTTCCTCACGTGGGCTTGCTTTTCTCTGTCCTGGAGACACCTGAAACTCTTGGTGGCCACCCCTGCCACTCCAGGCTCAGGGTGTGAGCACACAGCTACTCCCTGCCTGCAGGTCTGACTGTATATCCCTGACCCTGGAACTCGCAGCCTCTCTCCCTTGCTCCCTCACTGCCTGGGTGTCCTGTTTCCAGCCTCCATGGGTGGCCCTGCCTGACCCTGTCCTGGCCTGAGGGGTGGGGTAGGGGGATGGGAGGGGTGTGCACAGTGCAGCTCTTGTTCAGGGGATCAGGGTGGGACGGGTGCCTGCTCTTGTGTTCCAGTCCCTGGCTTGATTCTTGGCAGGCCAGAGGGTGAGCTGCCTCTCTGCCTGCGGCATCATCGCAACATCCGTTCTGCTGGCAGAGCAGGCTGAGAGCCATCATGGAAGCTGACCGAGGCGGCCCTTAGCTGGGCTGTCCCTCCAGGCCATTACTGACCCCTTTGCCTCTGGCTCCTCCATATCACGACCCGTGCTCTGGGCCATGACAAAGACAAGGATGTAGCTGGTGTGGCTGGAGACTGTGGGGACACACACGGGACCCAGTGAAGCAGTTTCAAGGGCCCCATCTGGGAACTGCAAGTTTACCAGCAAGGCTTGATTAGGGAGTTAGGGAATCAGCGAGTGGGTGAGGTTCCTTGAGGCGATGGGGGCCTGGTGAGGGGAAGGGTACCCAGTGAGGGGAATGGGGCTCAGGAATACACACAGTGGAATATATAATGGAATATTATTCGGTCATAAAAAAGAAAGAAATCGTGCCATTTGTGACAACATAGATGGACCTAGAGGGTATTATGCTAAGTGAAATAAGCCAGGCAGAGAAAGACAAATACCATATGATTTCACTTATTTGTAGAGTCCAAAAACAAAACAAAATAAAATGAATAAAATAACAGTAGACTCATAGCCCCTGAGAAGTGACTGGCAGTTACTATGGGGGAAGTGTTGGGATGGGTGGGTGCGAATAAAAATGGTCCTTCTGGGTCGAATTACAGGTGATTTTTATTTATGACTGTGTTTTTCTCTATTCCCCAGAAAAATTCTCTCTTGGAGCAAGGACTCATTTTGTAATCAGAAATCCCTCAGAAATAATACTAGTTATCTCTTTTTTTGTTTGAACACTATATGGTTACCTACATTAGGCATTATCTAAATCAGCCCTGACAATGTCTCTGGGAAAGAGGTGGAATTATTGTTATTCCCATTTTAAAGAAGAAACCAGGATATAGGGAAGTCCAGAAATTTGCCGTAAGGTCACACAGCAAGTGGTACAGCTCTAACTCTAGCCACAATAAGTACTATTCAGTCAATCCAAAGTTAATATCAGGGATGGTCTGGGTCTATGGAAGAATGCTGATTTGCATGCTCTCCTGTATAATATAGGTGGGAAGCCCAATTTAGGAGGGGGGAAGTGACTTGCCCAATGTCATATTGGATGTTGTGTGCAAAAACAGCCTGGGCCCCAGAGAAGGCTGCTGAGTGGCCTGGGGAGAGAGCAGAGGTCTGGCATGGTCTTGCCTCTCCCCGGGACCTGGACACCTCTCTCTGCTCAGGACAATGGGAACACTGTGCCCGGGCAGAGTACAGGATGGTAGGACACCTCCTGCCCAGGCTCCTGCTCTTCCTCTCAGCATGACAGGTGATGGGTAAGGAGAGGATGAAAGACACTGAGGAAGGAGGTAGGGGTGGCTTGGAGCTGAGCCAGCAACCACAGGGGCACCGCAGGGCGTGGGGAGGAATCTGGAGGGTCTTCCCTCCAGTGGGACTTTGGGAAGGGGCCGTTTTGACAGGAGCATGGGCCGAGTGCCTCCCCCCACCCAGCTTTTGTGGGCATCACCTCCTGGAAGGCTTGAGTTGCTCGGCCCCTTTGTCCACTGTCCCCAAACACCACCCCCTCCAGTGTGCCCAGAGCGTAGAATGGGGACACCAAAGGACTAGCTATCCAAATCTGTGTGACCTTGCCCTTTGTCTCTCTGTTTCCTCACCTGTGAAATGGAGGTGATGAACCCTACTTTTCCTGGGTTTTCTGAGCATTAAAAGCCAATCCTAGAAACAAAGGACCCCAGCTGGAGTGGGTGAAGCTGCCCAGCACATTCTGGTGGTTGACATGACAGGTTTCTCCTCTCTTGGCCGGCCCACCACAGCCGGCAATGAGAGGACTGGCCAGGAGAGCCTGTGGGGGAGGCACCCTCTTCCTTCCTGCCCCTTCCAGCTGGGTATCAAGATCTGAGACCAGATGTGTGTCCGAGTGACTCAGCCCTTTCCTGCCTGGAAGATCCTCCCCGCCTGCCTTACCAGGCAGGGCCAGGGAGGGTGAGACAGCAGATTGCAGGTTGGGGGTGAGGGGGGCTGGTCCTGAACAACCTTTGGGAGCCATGGGGCAATGTGGGGTGGGGGGAGAAGGAAGGAAAAAGGAAGATAGGGTGGCTTGGCCTGAGAGATGGGGATGGGATGGAAGAGGAGGGACTGTGTCCGGGCTGCCAAGGAAGAGAATGAGGGTGTCCTTGAGTTGTCACTGACAACCTAAAATGCTCACATGCTCCTGCCTCCCCGCCCCCCAACCTGCTTGCATCTCTTCCCCAACCTTTCCAGGCCAGCCCAAACCTGTTTGCCTCGCCCTCCTCGGCCCACAGAGCCACAGGCTGCTCTCTTCCTTCCCTGTTCTCTCCTCTGCCCAGCCACCCACCTCCACTTCCTCACCTCCCACTCAGCAAGCCCTGTTCCTGACTCCTTGAAGCACGAGGAAGCAGCTCTTTGGAAGGTTGCCGTAGTTGCCAGATCCCTCACCAGCTTGATCTCTCAGGGATGGTAGGCGCTTGCTGACCCAGCCCTTCTCTGAGCTCTTTTCCTGGCCTCAAACATGACCTTGCTGCATTCCCTTCTATTGCTCAGACAGTTCCCTCTCTGACCGTGGCTTCCTGCTCTGCCCCTTAAAGGCATGTGTTCTGTGAACTCAGTCTTTCCTAGTCCATGGTATGGAGGAGTGGTTAAGTACATGGACTTTGGCATCATTGGGAACTGGGCTCTAATCTTGGCTCTGCCTTTTACTAGCTGTGTAACTTTGGATAAATTAGTTTACTTCTTTGAGCCTCAACTTCCTCCTTCTCCAAATAGGTTGATATTATCCACACCTTGAGGAGCAAATGGGATAATGAGCAAGAAGCATTTAGCACTGGGTCTGGCACACAGGACATCCTCAGTCACTGGCTGGTGCTGTTGACATCCCCTCTTCCTGGTTAGTCTTCCTTCCCACCCCACTCCCAACTCCTGCATGTCCAGCTGGATGTCCTAGTGGCACCTCAGACTTCAAATGGCCAAGAGGAAAATCCCATCCCATTTTCTCCTCCCCAAACACCAGCTTTTCTTCTTGAAGCACCTATTTCTGCTTATGCTCTACCATCTTCCTGCAGGTCCAGCCCTCAGGGATATCATTTATTCATTCAAGAAGCACTTACTGAGAATACAAAGGAAGACAGACTTGAGAAATCATTGTCTTTGCCCTCAAGGAGCTCATTGTCGGGTGAGGGAGACACAATTAAATATAATAAGATAATTGCTCTATTAGAGCTTTGTATGGAGGAAGACAATCAAGGAAGCCTTCCTAGAGAAGGTGGCATTTGAGTTGGCACTTATAGGCTGAGGGGAAGCTTGAAAGGTAGACAAGTCAGGGAGAGCCAAGAAATTGGCTACGGCAAAGGTGTGGCTGCTTTAGGTATGAGGGGGCAGAGACTGGTCAGGCCCTTAGAACTAGAAGCTCACATTTGTGTTTTAGAGAGCTCTCTTGGGGGCAGCTTGGAGGACTGCTGGGAGGGGGTGGAAGTGGAGGCAGCAGGGAGACCCAGGAGGAGGATTAGGGTCCAAAAATTTATTCCTGCTTTGCTGTGCATAGGCTGTGCAACCTTGGGAAAATCTCTTGACCTCACTGAGCTTCCATCGCTCATCTGTCAAGAGAAGATATAATAATAGGCACCCAAGGGGATATTGGGGAGGGCTGAATGAGCTAATGGAAGGGAAAGTGCTGCACAAATGCAAGCTGCTGTTATTGTAGAAAATCCGCCAGGGCAGGCTGTGTTCCAGCTGCAGCCCCACCTCAAAAATGGCTTCCTTGAATCTCCTCTGAGCTGGGCCCACATTCTCTGTGCTGGGGGATGGGGTGCAGGATGTAGGGAAACTATGTGCCCACACCTGACTCTGGGCCCTGCCTTACCCACTGTGTGACCTGGGACCAGGGTCTCCCCTTCTGAGTCTCATTTCTCCAGCTGCAAAAATAGGGCCGAGAACCCAACCTGCAGGGCTGTTGGGAGGATTCTGTGGCACCTGGGAGGCTATCATTAACTGTAAACAGTTTCTTGTCCCCTGCTCTATGGACCCTCCTCCAGGGCCTGGCACCAAGTTGAGCAGAGTGGGAAACAGTAAATATTTAATAACAGATTGGCTGCGAGCTCCTGACTAAAGGGACACATGGAGGAGCCAGAGGACACCTGTTTCCCTGGCAGGGTCTGCACAGATATCCCGGAGCCCTGGGGCAGCCACAGCCAGACCCTGAGGGATCTCTTGCCTTCAGTAACTTCCTGGGGAGTCCCAGTTAGCAGGGACCCTCCCAGGGCACACCAGGCCCCCAGAGGGCCTCTCCTGTCCTCTGTTGTTCTGTCACTCAGGGGACAGCAAATGGATGGATGGATACTCCATTTCACAACCATTCACAGAGCCCCTCCTCACTGTGCCAAGCCTGTGCCAGCACCAGATTCAGAGATGGAGGAGGCCAGTACCACCCTCCAGGGCTTCTAGTGTAGCTAGGAGGGTGATGGAAACATGTTTGCTCTAATGTGATTGCATGTGGCTTCATTGAGAACTGATTTTGAGAAAATCAGACCTTGAGGAGGGGACTTAACCTCTCTGGGCCTCCATTTAACCCTCTGTAAAATGGGGACTATACTGCTTGTCTCCTTGGGTTGTTGTACAGATTAAGGGAGGTGATTATGTAGTGCACTTAGGGCAGGTCCTGGAAGCTGAGCAGCCTGTCGGTGGAGAGGCCTGGACGTGATGGTTCTGAGTCCTGTGGTGGGTGTCTGCTGGGCAAACTCTGAGGGGTAGGGGCTGGGGGTGGGGGGGATTCTGCATGGGGAGGTTGGGGCAGGCTCAAGAAGAGGAGTATCTGAGCTGGTCCTAAGGACAAGCACTTTGCCAAATGGAAAAATGGGGAGAGACAGGTTGGGGCCAGAGAGTGAATGGCCCTATGTGTCTAAGAGGCTGGGATTTATCCTGAAGACAACAGGAAAGGATTTAAGCAACAGAGGGACATAGTCCAGATTTAGCCCTAGAACCGGTCCCTCTGGGGCGTGTGGAGAGGGATTGAGGGGGAGAGAGAGGTTAGGAGACTAGGGGATGCTGACAGTCCTGGGACTTGGAGCGGTGTGTGTATCACTTAGTTACCTGCCCAGAGTTCACCTGGAGTCAATGATTCAAAGGTTCCAGCCCCAGGAATACATCTGCCCCTCAACAGAAACTTATAGAGACAATGCCTCTAGCCAGGGGAGCCACTGAAAGGACCCAGAGCAATCAGGCAGAAAGCCGGTCCGGCCTCCCTTCCTCTCCAGCCCAGGGTTCAACCCCTCCCCTGCCCCTGGGCCTCCTCTTTGTGAATTTGTGTCTCTGTGGTCGTCTGCAGGCTGAGGCAGCAGAAAGCATTTTGAAGTGAGCCAGAGCTAAATCCAAATCCTGATTCTGCTACTAACTAGCTGTATGAATTTGGTCAGATATCTTAATCTCTCTGAGCTATTTTTGTGGAAATTGTTCAAACTTGTAGCATCTTAAATGCTTGTATGTAAATGCATAGAAAAAGTACATGAATAATATTGCACATGTAATTGTAGATTAGTGATAATAAAATAAATTATATTAAAAAAAAGTACATGAGGCCCACTAAACATTAACAGTAGTTGGGGTGGGGTGGGGAGCATGTGTGAAGAGGCTCTTTCGTGTTTTGTCCTATTTACTTCTGCATTGTTCAGGTCTTTTAGGTATGTTTATATTATTTTAGGTATTCTACTTTATCATATTTGTAAAAAGCAGGATAATACTATCAACTTCACAGATTGTTGGAAGGATTTTAAAAAGATCCTACAGATAAAACTCCTTTCATGCTGCCTGTGCAGAATTGACCCTCACCAACTATTGGTTCCCTTCTCTTCTTGCCTGGATCTGTGTTGGGTATTTGTGTATCTGTGTTTCTACTTCTGTTTGTCTCTTTATATCTAAGTTTGGGTAACAGGGTTTCTGTACATCTCTCTCTCTGGTTTATTGGCTGGTGAGTATCTGTGTGTGTTCTATTTTTGTATCAATGGATGTCTGTGTGTGAGTCTGTGTCTGGCACAGTGTGCATTTGTGTATCTATGTGTATTTGTGTATCAGCATGTCTGTGTATAATCGGGTATGTGTTTGGGTCTGTAGTGTGAGAGTGTGTGTGTGTTTGTGTGTGGTACATCTGTGTATAAGTTTGTGTTTCAGTATATGTCTGAGTCTCTGTGTTTATATGTGTTTAGAGGTCAGTCTGTCTTAGTGTGCATGAGTGTTTATGGGTGTCTTGATCTGTATATGGGTTTGTGTTTTGGAGTGTGGATCCATGTATGGGTATGCCACTGTGAAATGGTGTACACGGAATGTGCCAACCTGCGTTTGTGTCTGTTTTTGGAGGCCCCTGTGTGCATGGGGTTGGGGGTGGTCTTTGAGAATCCACATATAGCTGTATCCCTTTGTTCCTAGTCAGGGAGCTCTGTGCACACAGTTTGACCCCTCCCCCAGCTTCTAGAAGGCTCTGAGTGTGGGTGTCTCCCTCCTAGCTTGGGCACAGGGCCAACCTTGCTGCCCAGGACTGGTGGAGTGGGTGTCTGCAAATACCTTGAGGGCCCCACCCAGCAACCTCCCACATGAAGCCTTATCAGCTCCAGGTTGGGCTGGTCATGCCCCTCTTTTGGGGCTTAGAACTGAGAACTGAACCCTCGTTGGAAAGCAGTGAGCCCTGTTGATCCAGGGGTCAGGAAATGCCTGCTCTCTTGGCCTAGGTCAGTGTCCATCTGGCTCAGCTTTTTGTGCTTGTCAGATGCAGCCACACAGTTGGGAAACAAAGCACATCTCCATAGCAACCTGCCTCTGCCTTTGAACTTGGGCAGTTCAGGGGTCTGTGGCCCCTTCCTCAGGTCCAGCACTGGGATGAGCAATGGGGCTTCCGCCTATGTGTGCCGCACCCCCACCACCGACATACTCAAACACCTCCTCACATGCACTCCTTTCCTCGGTGAAATCAGATGTTCAGGCAGGGAAATAGGCCCAGAGAGGGCAAGTGTGGTGCCCAAGGACACCCAGCAAGTTAGCACGAGGACTGTGATGAGAACCAGGTTAGGCTAGGTTTTGACAAACCATTAAGCTGGGCTTGCTGAATAACTCATTTCTGTGCACACCTCAGACTAAAGCTTCTTCTGATATTTCTGCCAAGTTGTTAAAACTCTTATCATTTGTCCCTGCTTGTCTATGACGTGCACTATTTTCTGATTATTGACTAAACCAATAACCAGTCTGATAAATTGAATGTTGACTCTCAGTTAAAACTGTAACCATCACCTATAACTCAGATTTCAAAATTTTAGTCCATCAGAATGTTGTCATTGTTCCTGCTGATTTATTTTGTGCTAAGTAAAGGTTGTTTTGACGTATACGTAAATTTACACTTGTAAACATTCTTTTATCCATTTTTTTCTCTCAGATAAATTTGGGTGGCTTTTGTTTGAGGGGAAAAACAGAAGGTCTACTGCTAAAAGAGAAAGTTGGAAAAAACTGGCCATCTGATCACAGAAAAACTGGTCAGTCTGGAAGCTTGGAGCACGGATCTAGTGCTGTGGAGACTGAAGGACTGAAGGGAATCTGAACCTGTTCCACACTGGAGACGGGGCAGTAGCCACAGCTACTTCTCCTTCTATCGTCTCCTCCCACCTCAGTTTCCTTCCCTCTCCCACCCTCCTAGGAGCTGGCACCAACTCCGAATGGGGAGCCCATGAGACTCCACTAGCTCTTTGGGTTAGTTTCCCTCTCAACCCAGCAGGGAAAATGGATAGAATTAGGCTCTGGGCCAGAGCCTAAAAGACGCAGGCAGGATCAAAGGACTTCAGCAGGGAGGTGGTTTGCAATGTTAACACACTGCCACAAATGCCAGGGAGCCACAGAGTAGGGGACTCTGGGATGCCCACTGTGGAGATGGGACGCCACCCCCACTCTCAGGGAGGAGAGAAGAGGAGGGCATCAGATGCAAGGAGCCCCTTCCTGTCTTCTCGCACTGAAAAGGATCCAAAGGTAGATTGTTAGTTCATTCTGAAACAGGAACCTTTGTGAGAATCTGTTTTAGAGCTGGGAAACTCTCCCCCAGAAAAATGCACGCAGGTGAACTCAAAGTTAAGATGAACATTTCTGGAGGCTTTTGGAGGCCCCGCTGTGGCCCCAGGGTAAGTACTTCCTTTTCCAGGATCTTAACTGCCAATCCTTGAAAGCAGCTGGGGTGAGGTGAGGGGTGCCTGGCACAAAGCAAGTGCTCGAATCGGAAATACATACAAACACACATATGAACACAAATCAGTTTTGAATTCCACCTCTGCCCAGAGGCAGCTGGTGACTGTTGGCAAGTCACTTTACCTCCCTTAGGCTTCTTGTCCAAGAAACAGGAATAACAATCTCTCAATGTCTTCAACTTTGCAGAACTGCTTCGCCCTTCACAAAAATTCTGGCCCCTCCGATTGGTCTAAGAATTGAGAGAAACCACACGTGCTCCCACCTCTGGCTGTAATTTACAGGCTCTTCCCCTTCTTGGTGTTTTCTGTAAAACGAGGGAGGCTCAGTGACACCTTGTCCTGGCTGCCCAGTGTGGAGTCTGAGGGGACGAGGTCAGGCCTAGCAGGCTACAAAACTGGAGCCTGTGGGAGGCAGGTCTTCCAAGATTAGGAGGTGGAGAAGTATTGGGTGAGTGTGAGGACAACTTTAGGGTGGTCCTGGGTTTTCCAAAAACCCAGGGGACAAAGCTGGAAGGCCCTCAAGTTGTTGCTAGTTCCTCCCTGGGGTGGCAGCTTCCTGCCTGGTCAGGTGACAGACTGGCTCCAGGATGGACTTTGGGCCCTGCCAACAGGGACTACTAGGAAGTCAGTTTTCTTAGCTGCCCATAGAGCCATCAAAGAAATGTAGCTGAGCTGACACAGTCATGAATCCAGAAAGCAGGGTTGTAGGCTAGCCCTTCCCAGGTAGTCCTGTCTGGGTGTCTCACAAGCATGTCTGTCCATTAGGCCAGGTGACAACAGGAAAAGCTGGGCTGCTGGTCTGAGGGTAGCCCAGGTTGGAGATGGAAAGTGAGAATGTCTGGGTGTTGGGACTTAGGAGCAGTGAAGGGACTATAACCCTGACCTCTCCTCATTCCCTTCCTTCCTCTCCCCACCTCCAAATCAGGGTCCCGATCTAGGGGTTGACTCCTGGGGATTGTGGTTTGAGGGGAACCTTTGCTGAGGAATTAATATGAGCCACTGGCAGGGCCAAGTTCCTGGGCATAGTCACACATGGCCCTGCTCTCAGAAAGGCCCCATGCTTGGTTCAATGCTCTGCTGTTGCCTTCTTGAAACTTTTAATAATTTTTAACAGAAGGCCTCACATTTTCATTTTGTACTGGGCCCTGCAAACTATGTGGTCAGTCCTGGCCATTGGGAAGAAGGAGGTGCTGAAAGGTTGATAGGGGACAAAACTGACCAACACTCCTTTCCTGATAACCCCTTCCAAAAGCCAGAGTATGTTTGCCTTCTATCTCCCTTCCTTACCCAGTACATCCAGACTATCCCATAGGCCAAGGTCCTGAGCACTGCTCTCTTCATGTCTCAGCCCTGCCTATGAAACTTCTCGTTTGATATTCACCAAATGAGGGAGAGGCAGTGTCCTTAGGCTAGTGCTGGGCTGGGCAGAGATCACGAGTTCAGGGTCCAGTGTGATCCCTGTGTGAGGCAAAGCGCATGACCCAGAATGGGTGCTCTGGGATTGTGGGCTGGATCTGAATGAATGGTGGTTAGATAGGAAACTGAGGTCCAGCAAGGGCAGTGATTTGCCCCAGGCCCCCCAGGTTTGCCACAGCTGAGCCCCTGGGGACACTAAGGGGCAGGTTAGGGAGGTCAAACTCTGCACTCCAGTCACTGTGCATTATTATAGTGAGTGCCGTGCACACTATGCCAGGGCTGACTGGGCTGGCTGCCCCCAAATGGGTCTCTGCTCTCATGGAGACAAGGACCAGGAGAAAGCTATGTGACCAGTGTGAGGCTGAGTGATGCAGATAAACTTACTGGTGGAGTTAGCATCACAGTGCCTTTCTGGGGACCCAGGGCAATTTCTAGCTCTTGGATCCAGGCAGAGATAAGACCTAGATTGCTGGTCTTGACTTCACTGCTGCTGACCACCTAGTAGTCCCTGCTGACTCTCCTGGCCTCAGTTTCCCTTTTGTACTATGGGGGTAACACTCCCTGCCCTGCTTCTCTCATAGCTTGCTGTGAGATCAGACAATATAAAAGTACTTGGTCAGCTATAACAACGAGTCAGAGGCCTGGAGAAAATGAGCACAGTATTTTCATGATTCTTAAGAGACATTTTTCCCTAGGGGCTTCCTCAGTCGCTTCTCACCTACAGAAGATCTCAGAGCAGCTTGTAAACTGTGAGCCCAGCAGGACCAAGATCAGCCCTAAGCAGCGCTGAGCATTTCAGTGGCAAATCCAGACCCGGGCAGGGGTGCCCTGGGGCCCTACAGCCTAGCCGAAGGGTAAGCTGAGGCATGGCTCTCCTCATCCTAGACACCAAAGAGTGAAGCAGGAACCCGAGAGTTATGTGGAACCCAGCTCCACACTGAGGACTGTTGGAAGCTGGGGGAAGGCGCGGTGAGGGAGAGAAAGGAGCGAAGGGGCAACTCCAAGGAAGGCCCACTGTGGGTCTCAGGTGCGTCTGAAGCCTCAGCCTCTCGAGCCTCCTGCAAAGAATTTCAGGATCCCCCATCTCTCCCCTGACCGAACTCAGAATACCAAGCTCTCTGGGGGGTCCAACCGCGGCATTTCCCTTTCCCTTCCCAGAGCACCCCCACCTCTCTTCTCTCTCTGGCGAACCGAACTCCCTTTGGTGCCGCCGCCGGAACCGAACCTGAGGGCTGCCCCTCCCGCCCCGCCCCGCCCCGCGACCCCGCCCTCTCGGCCCCGGGCAATTGGCGCAACCCCGGGGGCTCAGGCCACCTTCCCTCCGGACCAATCCTCGCCTCCCCCCGCGCCGGAGCGCCCGGGCCGCGGTGCGGGCCGGCAGGAGGCGGGGAGGGGCGCCGGCAGCGCCGCTCCCGCCCCGCGCCGCTCCGCCCTGGCTCCTTCCTCCGGGCCGGCCTCCGCGCCGCCCGCCGCCCGGCCGGCCTCCCGCGCCGCTCCGCCGTCCGCTCGCTCTCCGCCAGCTGCTCCGCGCCCAAACTTTTCCCGGCGCTTCTCCCGCGGCGGCCGCCCGCCCGCCCCAGCGCATGGGCGCCCCGCTGCAGGGGGCCTGACCCCCGCCGCCCGCCCAGCCATGGCGACCCGCGCGCCCCCCGCCGCACCTGCGGCCGAAGAGCCGTGGGGCCCTGGCGGCCCCCCGCGCAGGAAGAAGTCCCGCTCCGGCGCGTCCGGCCTCCGCCGCGCCTTCAGCTGGCTGCGGGGCAAGCGGCGCAAGAAGAAGGCGGCGGGGGCCGAGGGCGCCGAGCCGGCCGCCCCCCGGGCCAAGAAGGCCGATGACAAGGCCAGGAGGGCCAAGGGTAAAGGCCGAGGTAAGGCGGCCGGGCACCTGGGCTGCGCGCCGGGCGGCGCCGAGGGCGCGGCCAGGGTAGCCACTGAGGGTCCGCGGCGTGTTGGAGGGGTGACCCCCTGAGGCGCTGGCGCTGCGAAGAGCCCAGGGCTCAGCCAGAACACCCCCAAGCGGCGCCGCTCCCCCAGAATTTCCCAGACTCAGCCTGCCCTATTCTAGGGGTGGGGACCCCCGGCTGGGGTAGGGATCCCCTGGCTTAAGCAGGAAGTGCTGGCTCTTGGGACAGTGAGGCAATACCCCCTCCCCCAGGCTCACCGAGGTTCAGCCCTCTGCTGAGTCAGGGGGTTAGAGACTTGGCTCTGGCCTGGGGCCAATGGGAGGGGCAAGTGGCCTAGCAGCTCTGGTGGGGGGTCCCTCTGGGTCTGGAAGTTCAACTGCTTTCGGAAGGTGTTTCAGTCGTCGAGGTAGATGTGGGTGTCCAGCCCCACAAAGGAGACAGCATGCTTTAGGTTCTTAACAATGTTAGTTTTTCCCACCTGGCCCCTCTCACCACTCACTTGGCAGGCGACCGCAAATAGCCACCTCCGGAGGTGGTGGACTCACCTTGTGAACTAGCTGCCCTTTCCCATCATTCCTTCCCCAAGCCCCTGCAGAAAATGCCAGGGTTGGAGGTGTGCTAATAGATGGGGGAAACTGAGGTCCAAGTTCATGGAGAGGCTGTACCTGGGCTGAGGTAGGCACTTAAAATACAGTGGTTAATTCTCTGCATTTGGGCTCCCTCTGGCCTGATGGATGAGCAATCTGAGAGGAAGAGGGGGAGGAGGCTGACCTGGCCCATTCTGGTTGGAATCAGTTTTCTTTTGGCCACTGCTTGGTTCTCCCTCATTTCCCCTTCTGTTTCTGTCTCCCTTTTGAGGGAGAGGGCAGGAGTCTCTGCATAAGGGTGGGGCTCCCTTGGGGCTTGCCATGCTGGAAGTCTACCGTTCCTATGCTGCTGCAGGGCTTGAGGTGAGGAAATGGCGGTGTGTGCCGGCCCATCCCATTCCACTTGTGTTTACCCTCCCCATGTCCTTTAGCCACCTCCTCTGGAGGAGAATTAGAAGGAACACTTTAGGAGTCAGGAAGAGGGTGAAAAGCCTCTTGTGTGATTGCATCCGACCTGATCTTCCTTTTGGATAAGGTCCTGCCACAAATAGAAATCAGGGTGCTGGGGCTGGGATGGCTGGGCCAGGCCCTGAGGGGGCTTAGGGTGAGGGGTGTTTCCTTCAATAGGGCGTGAAATCTGTCCCAGCGCTTCCTACTAGGATTCAGTCTGAAGTCATCCCCATCTCGCTCAAGAGGGCCTGGGTCAGAATTGCAGCAGGATGGATTGTGGTCACACTGTCAGGATTGGAGATAGAAGGCAGTGGTGTACCCCAGGGTAGTAGACTCTCTTCCCCTGGGAGACCATCCTGGAGGCAGAGGCTGGAAAAGCCAACCCTGCAGGTCCTTGCTCCAGCAGCCCGGGTTAGGGGTCATTGGGTCAGTGGCTAGGCCTCCCCCTGCCTTGTGTTTGGTATCAGGTAGCGCTGGGCTTTCCAGGCAGCAGGTCGGCCTGATTTGGGCCCACGTGCATGGGAAACACCTCCCTGTGCCTGGCTGTTGTTTCCTCAGGTCTGGGGGTGGCCCCAGGTACCACTGCAGGAAGTCCTGCTTGCTTTTGCTACAACCACCTATTATTCCAATTGTTTCCTTGTCACCTGCCTGCGCCAACTTCTTTCTGTTTATTAAGAGAAATAAATCTGATCTCTCTAATCTCCACTGGCACTGCTGGTCAGGAAGGGGAAACCCAAAGCAGGCTTAACTCTTTCAGGGAAAGATGTTCAAAATGGAGATTGGGGAAGATGGGAAGGAGAGATACACAGAAAACTCCTGGGAGATCAGAGACCTTTGCTAGGAAGGTCATTATCTCCCACATCCCAGTCTCTGAACCAGACACCCAGAGATGCAGGTCTTGGCTACCCTAATCTGACTCCCTACTGTAAGTGGGAAAATTGAGCATGGAGTAGAATTTTGAGCACCTGTCTTCCATGACTCCCCTGCTCTTCTCACTGCCCTGCACAGACTTAGAAAAGAGAGGAAATCTGACATTTATTTATTGATTATCCTGGCTCTGCCAGGAGCACATTTTCCATGATTTCACTTGAGCCTGTTTGCAGATGAAAAAATTGAGGTCCAGGAACAGTGAGTGATTGATTTGTCCAAACTGGGATTTGAACTCAAATCATGTCTCCAAAACTGGTACTGTTTTATGACTCTCTAAAGGACATAGACCAGGGGGTAAGGTTTAAAGAGCTCATCCAACCAACACATTCTACAGATGGGATGAGGTCCAGAAAGAAGTGAGGGAATTTGATTGACAGCATGGGAAGAGTATCAGAATAAGGCAAATGAGAGCTTGAATCTTGGCTTTGCTGCTAGCAAGCTCTGTGACATTGGGCAAGCAAATTCTTTCTGGCCTCACTGGTTCTGTTACTATCTCAGGCAAGAGTGGGGACGTTATCACAGGGGTCACCTTCTGGCTGGACATTGCCTTGATGTGTCTGTGACCTCTCTGCCCTTTCAAGAGTCTCACAAGAAAGAATGTAAAAATTACACGAAAGTGAAGACACCACTAAATTGCAAGGGGTTGCTATTATTGTGTTTATAAGTTTAATCACCTGAGCTCTGAGGCTGACTGGACAGCTGCTGCCCTGGTCTGCCCCTCTTAGGCCATGTGACAGCCAACAGGTTATTAACTCTTCCAGGCCTCAGTTTCCTTATCTATAAAATTTGGGTAATAAACCCTGGCTTCACTGGGGCATTTCAAGGATCAAATTAGATAACAGAGCTTTGTGACCTATGGAGAATGGTCCAGAAGGTAGCAGGTTTCTGAGGTTGTGATGCTGAGAGACTTGGGCATTAGCTAAGTTCATCCTGAGCCATGTTTGGACAGCAACTCACTTGGTCACACCTCAGATACCCATGGTGATGATGATTATTGGGGAGTCACCCACAGAAGGTGGAGTCTTACCTTTGTCTAACAGGAGTACTCAGGCATAAGAAAAGGTTAACAAACCAACAGGAATCCGTGTTTCCAGAAATATCACCTGGACTCTAGACAAGTGTGTGGGGAGGAAGTGTTTCTGGGACAGATGTCAAGACTGGAGCCTAGTAGCTAATCAGGGGAGGCTTTCTGGAAGAGGTGAGCAGAGTATGGAAGGAGGGCAGGGTGCTGGCTAATTTGAAGGAGAAGAGAAGTAACACGGAGGCTGCTATGTGCTGGGCTCTGGCCACACATTTGTATGAATGTTTTCCCTTGTCCTCACAACAACCTGAGAGTTGGGCAGTTTTTGCCACTGAGAGGTGAGACAATAGGCCCAGAGGGTGAAAATAAGTGGAGATCAAGGTCAGTCAGTGCCATCATTCATTTGAAAAAGACATCTTTTTTTCGTATATAGCGTCAGGCACTGTTAGGCACTGATCACCTGGCATAAGACAGGCAAGGCTGCTTCCTGCATGGAAGTGACGTTCACAGCATGGCAATGGCAGAAGCACTCAGTTGGCCCCCAGAGGCCACTCTCCAAACAAAACAATATGAGGTTGGCTGTGTTTCTGACTCCAGAGGGGAGTAAGTACTGTGGAGCCTTACACAGGAGCAACTTGGGGGAAAAGAGTATATATAGCCCTTGCGAAGGCTTCTCCCCCTGACAGTGGCCAGTGGCATTGGGGTGTGGATGACTTTGGTACGGATAGTGAGAATCCCGGAGCCACCCTGCAAGGCCAGCAGATTGAACTCTAGCTACTCACTCAGGGAGCACTGGTATGGACTTGTGGGGTTGTAGAGAAACTTATGCGTTTGAATTCTGCTCTGCTGTAACACCTTGGGCAAGTCCTGCCCCATTCTGGGTATGTCCTGTCTCAACAAAGATGGGGTTTAGTGGCCTCTGAGATGCCTTCTATTTCTAGAATTCTATGGTTTTGAGAACAGGCTGAAGGAGCAAGCTGGTAAGGGTTGGAGGCTTAGAGATGGAAGCTGTATCCGGGAAAGGAGAGCCTACCAATGGCCAGTTGTGAGTAAGACATTGAGACCCAGTGGCCTGGATGTCACTGGAAGGTGGAGGGAGAGTGCAGTGTGAATTATGCCATCTCTCTCTCTGCTGAGGAAGGGGCCTGTGTAGCTCTGAAGCAAAGTGAGGACCCAGAGACACTTTGGGTAATGGACACTTTGCCTTTCTGAGGTCAGATGCTGTCTGCTTACTTTTCAATAGACACTCCATGCATTTCCATGTTCTATGCCATTGCATATGCTGTTCCCCCTACCTAGGATGTGCTTCCCCTCACTTTTCTAGCCATTGAACTCCTATTCATCCCTCAAGGCCCAGATCCAATGTTCATCATCTCTGTGATACCCCCAGGGAAATGATTGCCCCCAGACTCTAGAGCAAGGTGCTTAAGATATTTAGAATTGGGCATTATATGTTTTGGGGCCACCTTGGGTAGGGGCATCTCAATGCCCTTAGCCTGGAGCCTGTGGTGGGGTAAGGTTCCCTCTGCTGTAGGATACGTCTAGTGGAGGAGTGGGTTCAACTCTTCCAGGCCCCTGTGATGGAATGGGCATTGTCTGCCTTTGATCCAGATGGGAGAATGAACCTCATTAATGTATTTCCAAATACTTATTAAGTATTTAATATTAGGTAATAAATATATATTATGTGCCAGACACTGTCCTGGGGATGAATGAGAGACAAGCTCCCAGTCCCCACGAACCTTATTGAGGGGGAACCTAGACATTGAACATTGAACATTGAACAAGTAATTAAGGATCAAGAAATGTGACAATGGAGGGAACCCAGGGGAGACCAGCCTTCTCCACGGAGGTGACATAGGAACTAAAATGGAAGTGGAGGGGAAGCTAGGGTGGAGGGATCTGCAGTGCCAGAATCAGGCAAGGCACCTCCTATGGGCTGAGACCAGCTGGCTGGCTGGCTGGGCTTCTGCGGGGGCTCGCTGTACCTCACTGTTCTGAACACATGGAGGGCAGCAGCTAGTCTGACTGTCCTTTTCCTCTGCCCTGCCCAGCACAGCGCCTGGCACTGAGTGGCTTTGGGTGATAGGTGGGTGATCTGATACGGGCATCTCCACATTGCAGACACTGAGTTGGTGGCCTGAGGTCACAGGGAGCCCTCATGGCACAAACAGATGGGCAGCTGAAGCCCAGAGGATGAAGTGACTTGCTGAAGGTCATACAGCTAGCCAGTATCACAGGTAGGAGAGGATCCCACAGCTGCCAGGCTGACTGCAGCTCCTCCACTCCTCTGTTTAGGCTTCAAATGGAAGATCGCATCCCAGAGAGATGCCTCCACCAGGGGTGGGATGAGATGAGGGGGAAGCTGAGGCCAAGAAGGCCTCCATCTCCTCCCACCTCTGACACCTTCAGGGGCTCAGGCGCCCAGGGGCTCACTCCAGCTGCCTCTCCCTCTCCCTCCTCCTGGGAGGCTCCAAATCCCCACCTGTGGCACACTTCCCAGCGCTCTCCTGGAAATCCCCCTCGGGCTGGGAGGGCCCTCCCCACTCCTCTCCCTCTCTGCTGTCCCTGAAGCAGGGCTGTCAGCAAGGTTGGCTGACCCTGGGGACCGGAAAAATCTACACTCTGTTGTGAGATGAGGGCAGGAGAGTCTGCCCCCACCTACCTGCTCCTTGGAAATTCTCCTCTCCCCAAACCCTCAAAGCTGTCTCAGCTGCTCCTGGCCTGTCACGTGCTGATGACAACTAATGAGAGGAGCCATTGTATACTGTTTGAGCCACAGGGAACGTCAGGTGCGGGGAGCAGGTATACACCTCTACGTTCCATCTGCAGACCCCTCAGCCTCCTCCAACCCCTTGGCTGACCTGGGGTAGGAAGTATGTGGAAGCAGCTTCTTTAGGCAGTAGGGGTGAAATCTCTGTCCAGCTCTCCCATTATAGTGCTCCACTGTATGCTATGCTCTTGTGTCCATTAATCTTGGGGGCCACTTTACAAAGACAGTCAGCTCCAGTCAGAGGGTGCCCAGCTCTGTGCTTGGCATGGAGGGGAGACAGAGACAGCTCAGCTTGCAAAAGGTTTAAACCCTGAATCTTCTGGCGAAGTGCATGATTTCCAGAAGGCTGCTGGTGGGGTCTGCTGCAAGTAGGGCCTCCTGTATGTTCAGGATACATTCTCCTCCAAGCCTCTAGTCAGGCAAGGCCTTTGCCACCATTCTTCAAGAGACATGAGGCACTCAAGCCCAGTGCTGGGGTGTCCTGGAGTTCTGGGCCTTAGGCTCTCCATACCACCTATGTCTTCCCACCAGGTGCTCCCATGCTTTTGGCTGTGGGTAGTACTCTCCCTCTAGGATCCTGGAGCAAGCACAGCTGTAGTCAAAGAATTTAAGACCAGGAGAGTGCCCTGGACTCTTGTGCCCGTGCCTCTTCATCTCCACTAGTACTTAAGGCCACCACCATCACCTCCACCAGTTTCTGTTCAACACAGCACCCCTACTGTGTGCCAGACAGGATGCTGAGCCTGGTGTTACTAAGAGGAGTGAGACAGTCACTGACCTTGAGGATCTTGTTTTCTGGGTGGATAGGAGATGCCAAAACAAACTGCTGTCTTGAGACAAGTGCTGAGTTGGTGTGAACAGTTCGATCACAGGGCAGCACTGCTGCTTGTGGGGGCACAGAAAACTGAGCTGGAGCAGGTGTGTGTGTGGGGTGCTAGGAAGGCTTCATGGAGGAATAAACTGTTGAGCAGGATAACAAGGAATCTTCCAGGCAAAGGTGGAAGAGAAAGGAGCACGTGTGAAGGCCTGGAGGTGTGCACTGGGGAGTGGCAAGTAGTTTTGTGTAGTGAAGCTCTTAGACTGAGAGGGAGGGGTGTGATTGGAGATGAGGTTGAAAGGGCAGCTCCTGCAAGGCCTCCTGTGAAGGCCAAGGCACCTGCTGTACTCCAGACATCCTTCGGGTATTTGGACTTTACCCTGCTCTCTCTGTTCCCTCACACTACCTTTTTCCTTTATGGGCCTCAGTTTCCCCATCTGTAAATTAAGGGAATTGGGCTAGCAGATTGAGGTCCCTTCCAGCTTTGACACTTGGACCCTCTTGTCTGCGCAAGGTGCATAACCCGGTGCACACAGCTTGCTATACGCACAGCATATGCTCAACAAATATTTTCTGGGTGGATAAATAAAATACAGCCCCTCAGGGACTGCACTGTTGTCAACCTCAGACTCTTAGCAAAAGATGGGTCTTAGGGAGGGTGGGGGTCAGCTTTGACTCTCCCATTTTACAGAGAGAGGACTGGGAGTCTTGGAGCCAGTGGACATAAGAGGCAGCAAGGTGTAGTGGTGGGGCTTGCCTGGGTGGCAGAAAAGATGAGCCACATGGGGACTGGAACTGAGGGCTCCGGACTCCCAGCCCAGTGGCCTCTCTGCTACCCTATGTTGCCTCTCTCTGGAGAGACAGGGCAGAGTGATGGTAAAGGAGAGTCATTGCCTAGGCTGTGGGCCCCTGGGCACAACTGTGCTTGTGAGGACACAGAGGTTGGGTTAGCCTGGCAGCCTGAAAAGCTTTCAGAAGAGAAGCTTGGCCTGGGTTTTGAAAAACAAACACTTGTGTAAGGGGAGATGAATGAGAGGCACACAACTCCACAAATGCACACAAACATGGGTAGTTTCACATATGTTTATATACTCTATTTACTTACATTCACACGTAGACATGGACATTCAACAATTGCACGGTGATACCGAAACACAAAAGCCTATTTGATTACACATTCTTATAACAAACATATTTACAAGCAACCAATGATATTCAGCCCCTTTGAGAGTCACAATTACATAGGCAGATATACAAAACACACATCCAGATATTTGAAAACAGACTCAAAGATACGGATATAGCACATAGTCACACACAGATACATATACACCGATACACAACTATATAGCCACATTCAAGCACACAATTACAAATGTCCAGTTATATACCCTGCAAGGTCATACAGAGGTATAGATAAATTGGAGGGGTGATAGCATGGAGCACTGGGCATTTGAGTCAGTCTGGGTTTGAATTCTAGATCTGTAGCTTAATGCTGTTTGACTTTGGGCTAGTCGCTGACATCATAGAACCTCTACTTACTTCCCCATCTGTAAAATGGGGATGATAAAAATACAGAATTGTTTTGTGGATGAAATGAAGTAGCTGCATGAAAGCGTTTACACTGTCTGGCACAGAGTAAGTGCTGTATAAAAGGCTGCTACTATTATTCTGAACACCATTATTACAGAAGTACAGTCAGACTGGTACATTTGTACACAGACCCAGAGACAGGAGATAGACTAGTGACACACACGGGCGTGGTGGTTGGGCCCTAATTGCCTCAGGGCTCCAGACTTCGCTTGCCTAGAGCTCGGTCCCTACTTCTATCGGCTCCACAGCAGTCCTCAGAGAGGAAGCCCCTGGCCTGAGAGAGCCGCTGGGCTGGGAAAGCGGGCGACCGGCCTGCCGCACCTGGACAGGCCGGGTTTCCGCTAGCGCTCTGGGCGGGGCTGTTCAGCTGGTCTCCCAGGTCCTGGGGGGCGGAGCCTACGGGACGCGAGCCAGGCCCCGCCCCTCCTCCGGCCCGGCCATTGGCCGTAGAGCTAGGGGGTGTGGCCGAGCTGGGACTGGGGGCGCCTGCGGTGGCCGCCCGCGAGTCTCTGCCTCGTTACCGAGGCTGCGGGCCCGGCGGCCGGGGAGGTTGGGCTGCGCTAGGCTTCCCGCGCCGGCTCCCGCACCCGCCATGGGCAACTCACACCACAAGAGGAAGGCCCCCAGCGGCCCCCGGGCCCGCAGCTTCTGGCGGTTCGGGCGGTCGGCGAGGCGGCCGGCAGGTAGGGGCCGGGGGTGGGGGCGGGGCAGGCGGGGAGGAGGGTCTCCCCGCCGCCACCGCTGCTGCCCCCTCCCGGGACTTGGTGGGTGTGAGTGTGGGAGGCCAGGAATCCCCCGCACAGAGCCCACCCCACATGCACACAGAGACACGTACACATGAATACCCAGAGGCGGGCACACATACATGTTCGCAATGTATACAGGCACAGCACCCACGCAGATGTACAGATGCAGACACAAAATCACATACACATTTACACCCACACAGTGCTTATAGGACGCACAGATCCTGAGACACGGTACATAATACCTGTGTATACGGTTTACACAACCACACGAATTAGACCACAACGAGCAAATTCACACAATCATACCCACACCCAGTCATGTAGGTACAGTTGCCCAGTGGCTTAGGCAACACAGATGTACACACGGGTTCAAAACTTCACAACCATCCAGACAACCATTCAGGTCAGGCTCAAAGACAGACCCTAAGGCTCTTGTACACATTCACACACTTGTTTCCCAGGCTTCAGCCCCCAACAGGCTGAAAGTTTCCAAGAGAGAAGGGAGACAAAGGTGGAGGGGAGAAGCAGGAAACCAGGGACAGGCGACTCGGGGCCGCCTTAATCTGGCGCGACCGGGAGTCGGACTGGTTTTCTGGGTTCCCTCCCCAACCCCACCCGCCCCACCGCTGCCTCTCCGTCCCCCTCTCCCCGCCCGCGGACCCCGTGGTAGCTGCTGCATCTCCCCCTTTTCAGTGCAGCCACCGAGCTGGAACGCAGCTTTATCCGGCGTGCTGCGTGCTGCGGGATCCCTCCGCGGGTCACATTCCAGCCTCCCAAGTTGGGGGAAGGAGGGAGAACGGTGAAGGTCTTCAACCCCAGGGCTTCGAGTTGGGATTCCTGGTTTCGGGTGCGTCAGTTCAGAGTATCCCCCCAAGTCCCAAGGGGTACGGGAGAAGGGGCTGTCTAGGGTGCCTAGATTCTCATCTGGTGAATCCAGAGTTGGGGTGCAGGGTGGTGGATAAGGGGTCTCCAACAGAGGTGGGTAAATGCTGATCTTTAGGAGTGAGGGAATCCCAGAGAAGGTGGTGTGGGCCACCCCTGCTGTGGGGAATCCACCCCTGTCTTCCTAAGGATGGCCCACATTCCTAGAGGTTCTGAGCTGAACCTGATGATCTCATCCCTCCATGTAGGGGGTGATGGAAAGAGCCTGCGCTGGGCTAAGGGGTCTGGGTTCTCAATGTGGCTCTGATATGAGTTCTGATGACCTTGAGCAGATTGCTTTCACTTCTCTGGACCTCCTTGTCTCCTACTGGAGGGCCTGTCTGTGAAATTAGGTGACTTCTTGGGACCCTTACAATTTTAGCTAGCTATTTTGTGTACAAAGAAACTGAGATCTAAAAACTGGTGGACTTGTTCAAGGTCATTTGCCTGCTGTGGTTCGAAGAATAATCATGATAATCAAAATAACATAAGAAAGGGACTAAATTCTAGTGGGCTCTCTGACGATTCCTCAAAAGGTGGATTGATGAGAGACTCCAGGACCTTCCAGTAGTCTCCCTGTCCAGCAATCCTGAAATCCTGGCTGTGCCCACTGGTCTCTTCTCTTGGAATCTGTACCCAGGGCCTGGGGCTCTTCATCTGCCCTCCCAAGGCCACTCTAATCTGATGGTTTCCTAAGAACCAGCTGTGGGTTCAGCCTTGTGACCATTTGTGGTGGGTGTGAGAGAGATTAAGAGGGCTGTGTTTACAGTCTCCTGCCTGCTGGCCCCTAAGAAAGAGACCCTGGGGGTTCTGGTGCTCTTCCACTTACTGCTGCAACTCTAGGGTCAAAAGACTTTAAGGTGTTCCTGAAAAACCAGAAAGCAATGTCAAAGCAACACGGAAGTAAGTGTGGGGACAGGGAATATTCTAGGCTATATATCAAAAGGCTTTGGGTTGGGGGTTTTGGAAAACAGGAGAGATGGTCTTAATTGGTCTTTGAAGTAACTGCAAGATTGGAATTAGTCCTGAATTGTTGATTTAATGAGAACATGGCCTGGGATTCATTTCACCTCTGGGGTATGGCTGTGAACAAGAGCATGTAGTCGAGACTAAGTGTATAGAGATTGGAGAGAAAAGTAGTTAAGGCTCTTTCCTTTTGCCTAGGAAGAAAAGAAGTTCCACTGTAAATGTGAACTTTAATTCCTTTGATTTTATTTGGGCTGAGGATTCTAAGCCCTCCCCAGCCTTTGCTGTCGCAGGCCTGGGTATGGGACTGGAGCCTGAGTACTTGTCCATTTGATTAGTGTGTGAGAGGAGGAGGGAAAGAATGCAAGGCAAGCAGAGAGGGCTGGAGTCTGCTGGCCATAGGGAGCCAGTGAAGCTGTTTGAGCAAGGAAGGAGCCTATGCAAATGGTGTTTTAGGAAGATGGCTCCAGGGTGGGAACAGGTGCAGGCAGGAAAGGTTAGGGGCTGTGGTGGTGAGAGTGGAAGCTCGAGAGTAGTCTGGAGGCTGTTGCAGTAATATAGGCAAGAGGTGAGTTAAGGGCTGGGGACAGGGTGGAGGCTATAGGAGTGGAGAGGAGTGGCAGCTGCAGAGACACTGTGGAGGAGGTGGCAGAAGTGATAGGACCTGGGATTAATCAGATGTTGGGGAGAGAGAGGGCTGCAAAGCTCTGTGCTTGAGGCTGCTTGGCTGGGGGATGGTAGCAATATAAAAATGCAGGGATAAAAATGAGGCTTTATATTAAACCCTTTACATCCATTAATTCATGAGTCCTCCAGTGGTCTTACAAGCTAGAATCTATTATTCTTCCCATTTTACAGATGAGGAAGCTGGAGCTCAGAGAAATGAAGCTTCTTGCCCAAAGCGACTCAGCAAGGAGGGGCTGAACTGGAATTCAAACCCAAACCTGTCAGATTTCAAATTCTGTGCCCTTTATCAGTTTAGGATAGATAGGTTTCCTTTTATGACTGAGGGCTCTGCTGGTCTTCTGGGCAAAGAAAGCCTGAGCCTGGGAGATTTGGACTCTGTAGGGAGGATCTGGAGGAAACACTGTGGGGGAGGGGCAGGGGTTGAGGAGTAAGCCCTGAAACCCCCAAGGGCTCAGAGGGAGCTGATGGGAAGTGGGAGGGGAACTGAGATACAGGGAAGTACTGGGTCCTTGGATCAAATGCCCTTGAACATAGAGGAGGGTGAGGGTGGGTGGGGAGAAGCCTCCACACTGGAAAGGCACAGTATGCTGCTGGGACTGTGGCCTTGTTCTCAGGAGTCCAACCTGCCTCTACCTTCCCTAGGCCTGCTGAGCACTTGGTCCTATGCAGTTGGGGGGATTGGTGGAGGATGTGAATTGGGAGCCCAGGGAGCACCCGCCCACCCCCAACACGCTGTCCTCCTGTCCCCATACTTTGTAAGTTCAGGTTGACACACGTGGCCCTCCTCTTGGTAGGGTTTGTTGTTCCCATCTTGCAGATGGGATTGAGGGAACAGACTTAAGTCATTGAAGAGTCAGGCCACCTGGAATTCTTTTCATCCCTCCTCCTGCCTCTGGACCTGGAGTGCCAGGGGTCTTTGGTAGGACTCACAGCTGGAGAAGCCCTGCTCCTCTAACCTCCTCCCACCCCCAGCCTCTGGCTCTGTCTCCTCTCCCTTCCTAGGGGTAGACTTGTGACTAACTGTATGTCTGGAGCTTGCCTGTGGGAGACCTGAGCTTCCATATAAGGGGCTAGCCCCGCCCTCTCTAGTCTGAGGGATCTGAGAGAAGTTGAACCCCCTTGCTGCCCAGTCCTTGACCCAAAGAAGGGGACCACTCCTCTCCTTCTAGGGGCAGAGTCAAACATGCCCAAGGCTCTAGCGATCGCCTCTCCAACCCTCCCACCTCATAGATGAAGGAACTGAGGCCCAGAAAAGGGCAATGCCTGCCTGATTCAGTCACATGTTGCAGCTGAGGGCAGCGAGCGCTCAAACCTAGGACTCCTGACTCGCAGGTCAGTTGGGTACCTGGTTTGGGCTAGGAATTGCCTTTCCTCCTGAACAGGGGGGCTAGGGCTGCTAGATAGGCTTAAGTCACTGAAGGAGCTGATAGGAAGCTGAAGTTAAGTGCCCTTTATCAGACCTTATCTTAATATTGGTCCTTAACTCCACTTGAAATTTGAAGAGAGGTCCAGAAGTGGGTGGGAGACAAGGCCTCTGTTGGCATGGGAAGAGCATAATTTTGCAGCCAGTCAAAGCTGAGCTCACATCCTAACTCTGCCATCACTAGCTGTGTGATCTTGGGCAAGTCACCTGCCCTGGGGAGTGCCTCTGTATGGAGAGGGGGATTCAATGAGACCATGTGTCTCTTAGTCAATTGGCACTTGATAAATGCTGGTTTATATTCATTGTGTCATGAGTGGAAAGGCAGAAAGGCCTGAGAGGGCCCTTGACCTGCCCCCACACCCTGGAGAGGCAGAGGTGCCCTCTGATGACAACCTTGTGTTTACACTTAGTTGCATGGCTTTAACTTTCCTAGGCACTCTGTGAGGTGGGTACTATCCCCACTCTACAGAAGAGGAGACTGAGGCCCTGAGAAGCTGATTCATTTGTTCAAGGTGTGGAATCCAGACTTCCTGACTCAGCCTTTTCTTTTCCTCTCCTGGCTTCATGGTGGCTGCTTCTCCGTCCATCTATGAAATGGGGATAATCATCTCTGAAGAAAAAGGAAAGGGCTTTGGAAAGTCAGAATTGAGCGCTGGCTGAAAGATTATTATGTCATTGTCAGGAGCAGATACTGACCTGGAAACCCATTCTGACATTAATAATATTATAACTAATTCCTCCCTGTGCTACTGCCCATTCCCCCAGGCGCCTGTGAGATGGGATCCTCTGCTCCCTGTCGAGGCACTCCCTGACCCCCAATATTTACTTTAGAACTGGCCTGTCAGCTTTCCCCCTGCTGGGGTGGGGCTTGGCACTGAGCGAAAGGAGGGCAATTTCCCTTCTGCCGAGGTAGGGTGCAGAGCTCCCTCTCTGGGCAGGTACTGTGGATGTGGCCCCCTGACCTCTTAACTTCCTCAGACTTAGGCCCACTAAGGCCAAATTGGGCTGGGTCACTTCCTGGTTGGGTGACCTTGAGTGAGTCACTTTCCCTCGGGGCTCCTTGTGCTCATTTGTAAAAAGGGAAGTTACCTACCTTTCAGGTTTGTTAGGTGTTCTGTGAGACAGTACACCATAGAGGAGAAAGTGCTTTGAGAAACTTAAAGGGCTCCATCTGAAAGTTTGTGTTCATTTCTCTTTATCTTGCCTCTGGGAAAATACAATCTACCTACACTCTGTGTTCTTTCTCTGGGAAGGCCCTTGCTCCTCCGGGCCTTGGTTTGTCCACCCATGCAGTGAGGAGTGAGATTTAGGGCCTCTGAGTACCCTGAATCCTGGCTCCAAGACTGGCCAGTGGCAGGCAGAATGGGGCGGGGTAGTGATGGGAGGCAGGCCCCAAGGGTTCCAGTCCTCAGAGAGGCCACCTGGGCAGCTCTGCCTTCCCCCCTCATTCCTCTCCCCTGAGTCAGGCCTGCCTGGCTGCTGCCCCCGCCCCTTGCTCTGGAATGGGGCAGGTTGAGGCCTCACCCTGTGGACGATGTTGCCAAGAGAGTGCGTACGCATGCGCACACATGTGTGCATGGCCTTGGGGCTCCCACCCCCATTCCTCCCTGTCCCCAGCTCAGAAAAGTCCCAGAGTGGTGGGTATATGCATCTGTTTTTGTGTACACACAGCCGCCTGTCAGGGCCCTGCCTGAGTCTATGCAGTCCCGCTCCTAGGTAAGGAGGATATGGACTAGTGTGTCCTGGGTGTGCTTTGTGGACATGTCCCAGTGGGACATTTTGGAGGTGTGTGCCCAATACCTGTGCTGGGGGACTGTGTTTGAGCTTGGGAACTTGCAAATGTCCTTCCTAGTGTGCCCCGCGTGTTGTGGGGGGCGTGGCTGGGAGCAAGGTGTCTTCTCAGATCCCAGAAGCCTCCTCCCTCATGTCGGTGTGGGAGGAGGGGAGGCAAGGCTGTGGGTGAGTCTCAGCCTCATGCTGTGCCTCTGGACTGTGCTGAGGCAGAAGGTCCTGGAATAGGAACTCTTAAGTGTGGCCTTGGGCAAGGTCCTACTTTCTGGGCCTCAGTTTCTTTATGAGGTACCTGCCTTCCACCTGAGACTTAGCTTGCTGAGACCCGCCCCCAAGCAAGCCACAGGTGTGTAGACCTGTGCCCTGGGTGGCTCAGAGAGAGCTCAGGCTCTGGGCAAGCTGGTGTGTGTGTGGGGGGGTGTTGCTGGGGCAACCAGATGTTATGAAGTGTGTGAGAGCCTTGGATTCAGCTGGGGAATTCACAGCTGTGGCCCTGACTGCCAGCTGTGGACCTGAGACCTTGATGAGCTGATCATGTCCTACTTAGTGGGAACTCAGCCCTTAGTTGCCCTGGTTAGGGGGAAGCTGAAGATGACTGTGTCCTGCAAGGTTAAAGGCTCCAGTTTTGGAGCCAGCCAGAGCTTGGGAAGTCACCTAACTCTCTGAGCCTCACAGGTCCATGATTACTGGGAAAAGTATCTTTTATTACCTGTCTTGAAGAGCTGTTGTAAGATCCATGAGGGCTGAGACTGCCTTCCACCAGCACCTGACATGGTGCCTGACATGAATTAATCACCCTACAAGTGTTGGGTCTACTGCTCTACCGATTGAGTGGGACTAAGAGGAGTGGATGGGTCTGGCCTAAAGGAGGGAAGAGGGATGGATGTAGTCAAGAAACCTAGAATTTGTGGGAATGGTAGGGTTCCTCAGCTGTTCTTCAGAAGGGAGATAGGTTTGTAGCTGGTGTAGTGGGCAGAGCATGGCTTTTGCATTCACGTTGTCCTGACTGCAAATGCTGCCCTGCCATTTGCCAGCTTTATATGCTTACCCTCTCCTGGCCTCCATTTTCTCATCTGTAAAATGGGGATAAAAGTGCTTACTTCTCAGGATTGTTATTTAGATTTCAGTGATTTGTGGATACATACTCTGCAGTTCCACAGAAGTTTGTTCCCAGAGAGCGAAGGCCCAGCTGCCTGCCTGAATGGTCTTTGAGAGGTGGAGCAAATGGGGGAAGGGCTGCAGGTAGGTGTTGCAGCATGGGAGCCACTGTGAATCCTTAGGTCACAAGGGACTCAGAGAGAAAGGTGCTATGAGAGAGGGGTGTCCTCAAGAAAGTTTGGTGGGTAGCACTTTATAGTTCACAGACTTTCTCTTCCATACTCTCAGCTACTCTTTTGGAGTTGCTAGAGGGATCTCTTAACACTGTCGCTACCCAGCTTAACCTTCTGTACTGAACTCCTGGGGATCTCTGAAGAAAATCCAGATTTTGCCAGGGCCTGTGGGGCCCTACCTGAACTGGCTTCCACTCCCATCTCCTGCTACTCTCTGCCTTGCAAACCATATTCCAACCACACTGGCCCCTCTGTTCTGGGAAACCCACCCTTCCTGCCTCAGGGCTTTTACACTTGCTCTTGCCTCTGTCTAGAAGGTTCTGTGCCCAGCACTTGCCCTGACTCCTCATTCTTCAGGAGTTCCAGTGGCCTTTCCTTAGAGAAGCTTTTCTTGATGCCCCTTAAAAGAACTCCCTTCCTGTCCCAGCTCACTATTAGTTTGCCTCATTTATGTATTCTTCAAATATTTATTGAACTCAGTATATGCCAGGCACTGATTTTTGTGCTAGTGATGTACTGGTGAACTAGATAAAGTTCTCCTCCATTGGCTGTAGCCCCCCCATAGAGGCTTAATAAATATTTACTGATGGCATGTCTTATAAAGAGGAGTTATTGCCTCGTTTCCAAGGCACGAACTCGTATGTGCTGGAGCTAGATTTGAACCTGTACCTGACTTCCCTCTAAGTACCTCCTCCCGCCTTGCCAACACACACACACACACACACACACACACACACACACACACACACACACACACACACACACACACACACACACACACACACACCTACACACCTACCTGTGAGCTTCTCTTGCTCCCTGCCTGGTGATTCAGCAGAGCCACAGAGTGACACCAATAGGAAGAATCCTGGGCTAGAGGAGCAGCAACTCTGTGTTGAAGGCCTGCCTCTGCTGTGTGACCTTGGGGACTTCAGAGCGTTTCTCTGGGCCGCTGGTGTCACATTACCAGAGGGGGAAGAAAGTCCTTGGGGCTGACCATACACATGAGGGGTTTGTTACCACCAGCCACTGTTCATTCCACTCTGCACGTCTCCCTGGCTTCCCAGTACTGTGTCCTGGATTGGCTCCCACCCTCCAGAGGCCTCTGCCAGTGGCCTTGCCATCCCTCCAGGCACTCCTGGGCTTCCTTCTAGCTGCTCCATGCTCTGAGCTACTTCCCCAGGGAATTACCCTCACCAGCCAGGAGGACTTGAAGGTGGGCACTATGCCAAGTCCAATCTAGTGTCTCTTCACCTACCATCTGGCAACTGGGACCCCTGCCTTAGCTCTCAGGCTCCTGACTCCTTAGAAAACGACTTGGGGACAGGGTTAATGGCCCTCCCAGTCATACCGTACACCAGAGCCAAACGCCAACAGACTCCGGTCTCAGTTTCTCTGTAAGGTGGTCCGGGTCGGTTCCTACCCCTGTACTGCACTGAGGGGCGGGGTCGGGGCGTGGAGAGAGGCCCCTCCCCCTCCGCTGCCTGCAGCCTGCGCTCTGCATCTGGGCGGGCGAGTCACATCCCCTCAGTGCCGGTTATCGCGAAGGCGGCGCCCGGCGTTTTGGAGAGGTGGGAAATAGGGGCCGGTCCGAGAGGGGGCCGCAGTCATGGTGGTGTTCTTGGGCCGCCACCTCCCGGCGCTCCTCGGCCTTTTTAAGAAGAAGGGTGAGTGGGTGTGGCTTGGCAGCGGAGAGGAGAGTTCCCTGACACCTCTATTTGCCAGACCCTTCTGTACAATGGGGAGGGGGTGGGTGTCAAGGCCGGGGAAGGGTAACGGGTGGGGGATGAGGACTAGTAATAAGGCCCGAATCCCCTGTCCGCTGCCTTGCCTTTGTCCAGCCGCGTTTCTGACGCCTTTGTCAGGGCCTGGCTTGTGTTTGGGAGGATGGATCCAGGTGTCTCTGACCTTGAAGCCTGCAGCCCTTGGGCGAGGCTGCCTCCCTCCAGGGTTACCCACAATTTACTGGGTACATCACAGTACCTCAGTTCTGAGAAGTAGGGCATCCCCCTGCTAAGTCAGTCAGTGAGTATGGTCAGAGCTTACTGGACTTTTTGGGGCACCAGAGGATCCCCAGTTTGAGTGTGATCCAGGATTTCCCTCTGGGCACTTGGAGTTCGGTTCTGACTGCTTTGCTGGGTGACCTTAGGCAAGGCCTTTCCTCTTTGAGCCTGTTTCCAGACTTGTAGGGGATCAGATGAGGCTTGACTGAATCCATTGTTGGGAGACCTTCCAGCTCTGAACTTGTGGGGTTCCTGCAGATTCTCTGGGCAGCAGCTGGCTGTTGAAGAATGTGCTGAGGAAGGAGGAAAGAGGAAAGGGGCAGGTGTCTTGACCGAAGACCCTGACTTACAGTGTGGCCCTTTAAAGGGCTTGGTTTATTCCTGCCCCTCCACAAGGTGCTCCCAAGGTCACGTTGCCCTCCCAGAACTTTTGCTTTGTTGTGGGTTCCATTTAAAGGGGGGCTTGGGCTGCAAAATGCTGACTGAGCCCCCCAGTCCTAGGATTAGGTGGCTAGCTCCCCCGTGGGCGGGGCCTGTAACAGGATCCTTTGTAATGGATCCCTGGCTCCTCTGCACCAGGGGAAGGAGGCCTCCAAGTGAGGGGGATATGTGGGACTGTTACCCCACGAGAGGCTGAGCTGCCTTGTCTGGGCTAGATGGGCCTGGGTCTTTCTTCTGCCCTCCCTGCCCATTCTTCCACTAAGGGACAGCCACATGGGTGAGTAGGGGACCCAAGAGGCCATATCCGTGGTTTGTCCCTCCCTCCAGGGCTTCCTGGGAATCTGGTTATGACCCCTGCTATCCTCCAGCCCTCCCTGGTGTCCCATGATGTCTTCCTGGACCTGGGCCAAGGTGGTGTATGCAAAGGGTGTTTTGATTTCCTGTAAAGTAGAGCTTGGGGTCTGGGGATGAGAGAAATGTATTTGCTGTGGGCTATGTGTATACTGGGGTGTCTTATATGGGGCCCTAATGTATACATATATATACATAGTTGTATATATATTTGTATACTGTTTGTGTATGTGCAAAATGGATACTGTGTGTTCATGTGTATATGTTGGGGTGGGGTGTGCTCTGTGGGGCCCCTGTGTATGGTGTGGGTACACAGATGTGTTTATACCTGGGTACTACTTATTTGTATACATACTGAATCTGTGGGTGTGTATATAGACTGAAGCCTGTGGGTGTCTGTGTGCTTATACAGTGGCCTGTGTGCTCTAGGTGTGGTGCCCTGTATGGGATCCTTCATTTAGTGTGAGTAGTCAGATATATGTACACTTGGGTCTAGTTTGTGTATGTACATAGAGGTTGTGTGTTTTGTGTGTCTGCCTTAGAACTGGGGGCTGTGTGTACAGACTCGGGGGAGTGGGTATTGCACGTATACGTGTGCAGTCTAGACTAGACTGTGGGTGCCCTTGTTGTGGTGTCTGTGTGTTCCCAGGGCCCAGATGCCTTCAGGCCTCACTTCGTCCTCCTCCATCCCACTAGGCTCTGCCAAGGCTGAGAGCGACAAACGCCTAAGTGTGGGGCCTGGCCAGGGGCCAGGGTCTGTAGTGGATGAGCACCAGGACAATGTCTTCTTCCCCAGTGGGCGACCGCCTCACCTTGAAGAGCTGCACACACAGGCCCAGGAGGGGCTCCGTTCCCTACAACACCAAGGTAATCTACCCTCCCTCTAGTGCTGCTCTGAGCTCCCAAGGTCAAGGGCCTAGCCCAACATACTTTTCTGGTGTCTTCTAGAAAAACAGAAACTGAACAAGGGTAGCTGGGACCATGGAGATACCCAGAGCATTCAGGTGAGGCCTGCCCCCAGCTCAGTCCTGACTCTCCTCTTCCCTCCCTGCTTGACATATGTATGTCTTTGACTCTTCTCAGGTCAAAGGATCTCAGTTTCTGTCCTGTATCAGGAAGGGCTAGATTAGCTGAGGTCTGCTCAGTGCTAGGTGATGCTGGGGGGATTTGAATCAAAAGTTTCAAAGGAGAGCCCCCAAGAAGCAGTAGGAAACCCTGCCCATGCGTCTGGGATGTTCCTGGGTCTGAGGCCAGGGCTTGATCCCCTTCTTCCCCCAATAGTCCTCCCGGACAGGGCCGGATGAAGATAGCATCTCCTTCTGCAGCCAGACCACATCCTACACTGCTGAGAGCTCCACAGCAGAGGATGCTCTCTCCATCCGCTCGGAGATGATCCAGCGCAAAGGTGTGTCTGCTTCCCAGCTGGGATTCTTGGACAGGAGAGAAGGGTGGTGGACACCATCTGGGTCTAGCATCTGCAGCTTCCCCTTTTCCTTGTAATCTAGTGTTTCCCAAGGCTCCATGATTCAGTGAATTCAGGAAACACATTACCCTGTGTCCTCTTGGAGATTCGTGATGCATACTAACTGCAAAGCAGGACAGTTAAGAGTCGGGAAACCTGGGTTTGAGCCTGGTGGTGCTACTTACCAGCTGTGTGACCTTGGGCCAATCCTTAACCTCTCTGAGCTTCTATTTGATGTTCTATAAAAATGAGGACAAGAGTACTTACAGTACTGGAATGAATGCCAAGGGTTTAGCGTGCTAACACATAAGGGTTCACTAAATGGAAATGATCATTCTTTACCTGGTGAAGCTTCCCAGAAGTCTTTAGTCTTTACAGAAGAGAAGTGTCTAACTTTGTTTAACCTAGCTGTGCCCACACCTGCTTGACTATGGAAATCTCTTTTCACAGAGCTCTTACTAATATTCAACAAAAGTAGTGCTCTGCTGAACGTGCCCTGAGACCTGTTCTAACAGTTTCTCTCCTCTGGACCGGCCCCCAGGCTCCACCTTCCGACCCCATGACTCATTTCCCAAATCATCTGGGAAGTCTGGGCGGCGGCGGCGGGAACGGCGGAGCACGGTGCTGGGACTGCCGCAGCATGTGCAGAAGGAACTTGGTGAGCCTGGATTAGGACAGTGGGGATGGGTGAGGAGCATGGTGGACCCCTCTGCTGACTCCCATGACCTTCCTGTCCATTACAGGCCTGCGGAGTGAGCGTGAGGCACCAGGTGCTCCTCGACCTCATGGTCCACGGGATGCTGTACGCATTCCCACAGTGGATGGCCGCCTGGCGGGCTTGGCCTCAGGTGCAGGGGCCCGGGTGTCTCTGCAGGCTCTGGAGGCAGAGGCGGAGGCTGGTGCTGAGGCAGAGGCCGCGCTCCAGCGCCACATTGACCGTGTCTACCGGGATGACACCCTTGTTGGCAGGTCCACAGGGGCCCGGCCCCCGCCAGTGATCCGACCTATGTCCCTGGCGGTGCCTGGACTGACAGGAGGGGCAGGGCCTCCAGAGCCCCTGAGCCCGGCCATGTCCATCTCGCCCCAGGCCACCTACTTGTCGAAACTGATCCCGCATGCTGTACTGCCGCCCACAGTGGACGTGGTGGCCCTGGGCCGCCGCAGCCTGCGCACACTGAGCCGCGGCAGCCTGCTGTCAGCCAGCCCGGCCTCTGTCCGCTCTCTGGGCCTCTTCTCCTCGGCTTCTAGCCCACGGCCCCACAGTCGTCATCCGTCCTCCTCCAGTGACACCTGGAGCCACTCTCAGTCCTCTGAGACCATTGTGTCTGACGGCTCCACCCTTTCATCCCAGGGCGGCTCAGAGGGCCGGCCTGAGGGCTCTGTGGCCAGCAGTAGTGTTGCGCCCCCTCCCCAGGGGGGCAGCGGGAGAGGTTCTCCCAGTGGAGGCAGCACTGCCGAGGCCTCAGACTCTGTCAGCATTCGGAGCAGTGGGCAGTTGTCTGGCCGGAGTGTGTCTCTACGTAAGCTAAAGCGGCCTCCCCCACCTCCTCGCCGGACCTACTCACTTCATCAGCGGGGTTCAGCGGCACCCGATGGGCCCCTGGGGCTGCCCCCCAAGCCCGAGCGGAAGCAGCAGCCACAGCTGCCTCGGCCGCCCACCACTGGGGGGTCAGAAAGGATGGGGGCAGCCGCCCATCCACCCGACCCAGCAGGCAGCTGGGTGCCAGGCTTGTCTCCAGGTGGCTCCCGGCGGCCCCCACGCTCCCCAGAACGGACACTCTCACCCTCCAGTGGATACTCAAGCCAAAGTGGTACCCCTACCCTCCCTCCTAAGGTTCTAGCAGGGGCCCCTGCCTCCCCAGGCAAGGCCCAGCCTCCTAAACCAGATCGTGTCACTTCCCTTCGATCTCCTGGGGCCTCTGTCTCCTCCTCCCTCACATCTCTGTGTTCCTCCTCTTCGGACCCAGCCCCTTCAGACCGTCCTGGTCTACAGATGTCAATCACCCTGGGTGACAGGTTTGTCATACCCCCTCACCCTAAGGTGCCTGCCCCCTTCTCCCCACCGCCCTCCAAGCCCAAGAGTCCTAACGAAGCTGCCTGTGCCCCGGCTGTCGATGGGCCTGTCACTATCACTGACGCCAGTCCTGCGTCCCCTCCCACTCCCCAGACATCCCTGACCCCAGCACAGGAGTCTCCCATTGCCTCTAAAGACCTGTCGCCCCCACCATCCCCACCCCCATCTTATCATCCACCCCCGCCACCCACCAAGAAGCTAGAGGTGGTTGGGGAGGCCCCACCCGCTCCAGACACTGCTGAGGAGTCCCTCCAGGATCCCAGCTGGCCCCCACCGCCACCTCCTGCCCCCGAGGAGCAGGACCTGTCCATGGCTGACTTCCCCCCACCTGAGGAAGCCTTTTTCTCTGTGGCTGGCCCTGAGCCCGCAGGCCCTTTAGAGCCCCCAGGGCCTGTCAGGTCTCTGGCTGCTCTGCCCTCCTCAGCTCCTGTCTCTTCCCAGAGCCAGCCCCATGGCATCCCAGACATTTCTCCAGCTCTGCCAGCCCCACCTCCTGCTGGTTCTGTCACAGGGCTTCTGCCCAAGCTCCCTCTAAAGGAAACAGCAGGCTGCAGCAAAAGCAGTGGGGCTCCCAGGGAGGATGCTGGTGCACTGCTAGTCACGCCCTCACTCCTGCAGATGGTTCGGCTCCGCTCTGTGGGTGCGCCCACAGTGGCACCAACCCCAGCGTCAGGGCCATCAGCCCCCCAGAAGCCGCTACGAAGGGCCCTGTCAGGGCGGGCCAGCCCAGCACCTGCCCTCTCCTCAGGGCTTCATGCTGCCGTCCAGCTCAAGGCCTCCAGTCTGGCTGTCAGTGAGGATGCCGCGAGTGCCCAGCCCAATGGACCGCTTGAGACAAAGCCACGGTCTCCACAGTCGCCAGCCTCTACGGCTAGCTTCATCTTCTCCAAGGGCACTAAGAAGAAGCATGTGGAGCGGCCTGTGTCCCCTGAGACCCAGGCTGACCTCCAGCGGAATCTGGTGGCTGAACTTCGGAGCATCTCAGAGCAACGGCCACCCCAGGCCCCAAAGAAGCCACCTAAGGCCCCACCACCTGTGGCCCGCAAGCCCTCTGTGGGAGTCCACCCACTCCCCTGCCCCAGCTTTCTGCCAGCTGAGCCCCTTACTGCTCCTCCCACCAACGGGCTCCCTCATGCCGAGGATAGGACTAATGGGGAGCTGATGGAGAATGGAGGTGTCATGCAGCTGGTGGGCCCAGAGGAGCAGAAGCTGGGCCTGCCTGGCTCAGGTACAGTGGGACTGGAACTGGTGGCGTGTGGGTCCCGTCACTGGTGATAGGAAATAGGTATCTGAAGTCTCGTTAGGGATTTGCTTTTCCATCAAGACTTCTTTGGATTCAGGATGCCTGGGAAGGAGGAACTGCCGCCCTTGAGCTACAGTGAAGGAGCATTATGTGTGGGGCTTTGAAGTTGGACCTACTGAGTTGGAATTCCAACCCTGCCATTTTATCTACCCATCCTGGCCTCAAGTTACTCACTGTAAAGTAGGGGGCAATGATACCTATGTTGTAGTGTCAGAGGTGGTATTTGTAGAGTCCAACCCAATGCTGCTTGGCAGGGTCAGTAAACTGAGGGGATGAGGATGTACCTTGGGCTCTTAGTGGCCAGAACCGCCAGAGGCCCTTTGCTGACTGTCTCTTCTTTCTTCCCACAGACCCACAAAAAGAGCTTGTCTGACCACAGGCACCTCAGACACTGCTGACCCATCCCAGGATTACAATCTCAGGGACCTGAGCAGCTCCAAGGATGAGAGGATATGGCAGACACTTAACCTGATAGAGAGGATGCCTGCAGCCTTAACCTTCATGGCCTTTGATATTTATGCAAGCCTGGTGTTGATCCTGTTGTCCAAGTCATCCAGCTCTCATGCCTTTTCCTGAATGGATTCATCTCTGGTAGCTGCCGCTTCAGCCTTGGCCTTAGCCTCATCTGGAAGGAGGTAGCTGGAGGGAGTGGGTGGCTGCGCCCCCTGGTGGCCCTAAGGCCACAAAGTTGGGAGCAGAATTCACCTCACTTGAATTCATTTTTTTTTTATGTCCAAATCATGCACATACTGTAGTCCAGAATGAAAGCACTTTTGAAAAGCGGCTGCATGTCCATCCTCCAGGGCCTGTGAAGCCACATTCTAAGAGCCTGTTTACTGGCAGCAGCATCAATCCCTGGTGGCTGGCCCATGTCTGGGACCAATCTGTCCCCTCCCTCTGATCCAGCTTGCTTCTTTTCTTAGTTCTTGGAGGAGGGCCAGTCATTGTTCCCATAGGCCTCTCCAGGCTGAAGGCAGGGGCAGGGCTGTGGAATTCCAAAGCACAAAAGGTGCAGCGGGGGTTAGCCTTCCTGTGCCTCAACTTACCAACCACCTGCCTGCCTTCCAGGTCTGCCAGGTGCTCTGTGCAGGGAACCAGGAGTAGGAGACTGCCAGGGAGGCCCATGGCTCTCTCTGTCTTTGGAGAGCAGGAGAACAGAACAGGGAGTCATCTTGGCAGGCATTTGGTAATGCCAAGCATCTGCCCCTTATTTCACTTGAGCAGGCTGGGGTGGGCAGGCACACTTCAGAGGCAGGAGCCCATGGGTGGTGGCAAGCTGTGTCCCTTTTAGCTGGGCAGTAAATTCTGAGGAGGCAGATGGAGGGGAGGGTCTGGCAGAAGGGAGAGCTTGTTTGGGCAGTGGGCCCAAACCTGGCCATACAGATTCCATTCTCTGACCTCTTTACTCTGGTGCATGGCCTTTCAGCACAGGTGATTATCCACTGTGGGGAGTGGGGGCTGATGCGGAGTGACAAGGATGAGAAGCCAAAGGTTCATCATCTGTTGCAGACTTTTCCCTAGTCAGGGAGGGGGCACTCAGTGCTCCGAGGGAGCAGGCTGGGTATTTGCTCCCTAGACATTGGCCTCTGCTCCTCATCTCCAGGAATTTTAACCACCTGTTTTCAGCCTGTGCCACCTATCTAGCTGGCTTCCCCACTGGCCCCCATGGCTGCACAGGGGTGGCCCTAGTGCTTCCACAGCAGCACAGCTGCCACCAGGGCAACCCCTTTCTGTCCTGATCCTCTTTTCTCAATAGTGACTTGGGCTTGCGCCTGGCAAGGAACCTTGCTCTAGCTGCTTTTGTGGAGGAGAGAGATTGGCCCCCTCCCAGAACAAGAGCTGGGAACACGGATGTGGTACGAGAGCCCAGGTTTCTCTGACCCTCTCACTACCGTCTCCTCCCTGTAGCTGTAAACCAATGTTCTCCCTTGCCCTTAGGGTCATGGGGAGCTGCCACTGGGTACACTAGGGAAAGAGAACTGTCAGTAAGCAATTCTCTGCTCAGAGCTTCTGATGCAGCCCCCTGGGAACCAGGCCCTTGGAGCTGTTGGAGGGAGAGGGAGTCCAACTTGTGTGTCTCTTTCCCTCCCCTCTCCTCTGCTCTCAGCGTTACTCCAGCTCCTTATCCTCAGAATCTTCTGAGCTTGTTTGTCCTCCAGGGCAACTGAGTGTGACCTAGTGCAAATGGAGACCAAAAGCCTCTGACTTTTAATTTCCATAAAAATGTTAGAGATTGACGTACATGTATGTACATACATATATATATATGTATGTATGTATATTATATATATTTCTTTAACTTTTTGAGTCTTTGATAATGTCTATACAAACAATCCCATCCCCTCTGCCCTGAAGCCTGAGTGAGACACATAAAAAGCCTCTGTGTATGTGTCATTCAAAGGTGTTAAATAATTAAATGATTAAAACTTTGCTGTGGCTGCTGCTTCTTAGGAGGAGGGACAGGGAGGTGGTCTGGGCCCACATTTAAATGGGAAAATGTTCAGCCCGCTCCAAGCACAGGACCACAAAGTGGGCCTCATCTTAGTACTGCCGAAGGAGAAGTCCAGGTGTCCATCATCATCCTATCCAAACCACCCCCCCAGTTACAGGGTCAAAAGTCCAAGACACAAGCAGCCCTGGGTGAGGACCCAGCAGCTGCCACACACTTGTGTTCCTCTCTCCTGAGGTGATCTAGCTCACAGACCCCATCCAGACATCCTCATTCAGAGATTTTATTTGAATTCATGACAGTGATGGTTAGTGACTGACTGAGATGCTTTATGGAGATGTACCCCACCCTCTCTGAAGAAAGGACCAGCCTGTGCCATCTATTCTACTTCTGATGTTAACACACAGCTGGTTTGGGGTATGTTCCAACTTAGAGGATCAAGAGAAATTCCAGGAGCCCTGAGGCATGCCCTGCCCTCCAATGCCAAGCCTCAGGGCTGGCAGGCATTGGGGGACAGCTGCCAACCACTTGGTAGACCACAAGGTTCTCGTTTTCCCTTCCCTTTCCTTTTTAGATCCCACAATTTCCTGTTGGGGAGAAGCTGTAATTAAGCTCAGTCACACACCAGAACCCAGTCAGAGGTACGGCTGCTGGGATAACTCTAGGAAAACCTGGGAACCAATATTTTTCCAATTAGAAGGGTTGTGGTATAAACTTTTTCTATGAATTACACTGAAACCAGATTTCTCAAGTCAGCTGCCAAAGGAAGAAGGCAGAGCTGGGCTCATTGCTGCCCCACCCTCGTTACTACGTGGGAGGTCAGCCTGGATGATCCTGGATTCTGGGGAGGCCTGAGCTGCCTCTCACCAAGTTCTGCCCCTAATCAAGTCCCAAGCTTCCTGCTTCAGTGTCCTGGGGGATGGATAAACAGGTGATGGATGGAGCAAACTGAGGAGAGAGATCAGTCAGGATGATGGGAGAAAGGAGGAAGATGCTGGCTTAGCTAGCTAATGCTTCCCCCTTTCAGCGATTTACAGGAGATGTTTCCCAGCTTGGTCATGAAGTTGCTCTGCTTCCATTGTGCAATGCACTCCTCAGAAATTTTAAAGTCAGCCTAGATGAGACAAACAAACAAAGTTACTACATTGATCCAAATTGATGGTGGCAAGTCTTCAAGACAACAATAACTCTCTTACACGATGAGTAAGTGGACTCAACTTTTCTAAGAGCAGTTTGTCAAAAGCTGTCATGTTCATGTAAATTTTGACTCAAGTAAATTCATTTTAGGGATTTATTTTACGGAAACAGTCATGAATAACTACAAAAAACCACGTACCAGGACACCATCCCCCCATTCTAATAGTGGGAAACTGAGAACCTCAATGTGCAAGAAGGTTTAGTAATTTGGTTAAATTATGCTAATTATGATGTAATGCTAATCACTAAGATCCCCCTCAATATTTAAGAGGATGGGAGTAGTTTTTCTTGCACTAAGTTAAATAAAAAAAGAATAAACATGTATGACTCAAACTATAAATATATTATCTCTGCACAGAGAAAGTCCAGAAGGAAAGAACACTAATGACATTTTCAGTATCTCCAGGTACCCAGACTGGATATTTTATTTCTTTCATTTACCCCTCTATTTTAGACATACCTACAATCAACATTTATTTTATAGCCAAAAAATAAATGATTCAAAAAATCAGCCTGGAAAATCAGGTAAGGAGAGGGTGGACAGAGCCATCTGCCACATGTAGGAGGATGGAGAGAGGCAGAAACCTCTCTAAATGTCCTCCAGAAACACTTTGTCCAACTGAGGAAACAAAGTATTAACTAGAAAAAGTTACACGTTAGTTCTATGAAGAGACTGAATTTCTGCTGCTTTATTCATTGATGTAGCCTAAGCACCTAGAACTGTGCCTGACATAGATACTAGGGATGCAGTATTACTTGAATTAATGAATTCAGGGTCACAGGGGCAGGCCACACAGGAGTCAGTGCCCTTGAAGGTGAAGAAGGAATGTGTGCTCTGAGGTCACCGTGGGTGGGAGAGGCCCCATGAGGATTTTGATTCTGGCTCCATCACTTCTGGTGACTCTGTGTGGCCTTGGCAGATATCCTGCCAGTTAAAATGGGGATAATTCCCTAACATGACTGAAGATCAAATGAAAAATGTCTGCAGTTCCTCACATAGTGCCTCTGACAGTCTCTCAGTACTGAGGATGGGAGGGTGCCCACACTCTTTGGGCACCTCAGGCAGAAAGGTCTGGAATGAAGGAGAGAGGCTCAGATGCAGGCTGGCGCAGCTGTGGATTCAGTAACAGAGCAGTCTAGGAACACAGGCCTGGCAGCCCAGGGAAGAAAGAACTACTGCAGCTTTTTACCTGCAGCTTCTCAAAGACTTTCTTCTTGGGCTTGAGCTCGTCGTCTGGTTGGCCCTTCTCATAGCCCTTCACAAACACTCGCTCACCAGGAGCAGAGCCCACAGGAGGGTCCAGAGGCTCCACCTTGTGGCTTGTTCCTTCTCTGGGGAGACACAGGACAAGGAAAGATAGAGGCTATGGATGGCCTCTGGTCGCCATAAGGCCAAAGCCCTAGGGCCTTTACATAGGGGCCCTAACGGGATTTAGAGCTTTCTCAATGCCAGAGCCCCAGGTCCTCACTGCTGTACTAAATGTCTGGATAGCACAGGGCTAAACTGAAATCCTGTGTTGGGAGAGACCCCAAAATCTGGGCTTTTAAGGGAGGAAGTGCACTGTAATGAGAGAGCAAGGCCTAAACAGCCAGTGAGAAATGGGTTTGAATCCTGGCTCTACCTTTCCTAGTTATGAGACTTTGTAGTGAGACACTGCTTTGAACCTTCAATTTCTGTTTTAATAAAACTTAACTTTTGGTAAAGTGCTTCATTCACAGAACTTGCATAGTAAGTAATTCCTTCATGCGCTGTCTTTTGGACAATACGCTCATGGCTTCCATCTGGCATATGGAAGGGCATCCTGCGGCCAATTCCCCCTCTCCTTGGCCTCCCTGGGCGCCGCGCCCCAGCCCACACCTTCACTCACATAGAGGCACACAGAAGCATGCCCTGAGACTCAACTCCTCTCATCTTCTGGGGCTTCAGATTGCACAGCACCACCACCAGCCTATCCTGCAGCTCCTCCTTGGGCACAAACTGCACCAGGCCGCTCACCACAGTCCGTGGCTCAGCTTCCCCCACATCAATCTTCTCCACATACAGGCTGTCTGCTTCTGGATGCTGCCAGCAAGAGATGTCAGTCCCAGAGAGTATCATAATGGGAAAGATAATAAGGCCTGGTGAACCTGGACTCTGGAAAGGTGCATCCACTCCCTACAGAGGCCTCCAAGGGACGCTCTAGCACTAACTCTCTTTCCAGGTCCCAGACAGCAGACAGGCCAACGGGCTTCGAAGGTACATTCTACTCTCAACCAAGAGGCAGCAATTGAGTAAAATGAACCTAAGAGGTAGAAGAAATCTCTAACAGATTAAATGGCCCGGGCTGTCTGGCTAGTACCATCATGGCCATATGCTGCATAGGTCGGTCCTCAGTGACTGGGAGGTGGGAGAAGGACCATGGCTGGCCTCGCCATCTGAAAGTGCATCAGTTCTTCTTGCAAAGCAGTGTGGGTGGTCGGGTGGTTACAGTGAAAAAAAAGGCAAATCAATGCTGGGAGAGGAAAAAACCCTTCAACAATAGTCCCAGGTCACTGGCTGCATAACCTTCCGTCTCTGGGGAAAAGTCCTTCTCCCTTCACCATTTTCTAGGAGGTGGGGGTGAGTGGGAGACAAAGTGGCTGATCCAAGATAAGGCCTGCAGCTAGTCCCGACAAGCCAGTGGCAGCCAGATGAGTCCACTAGATTGATTTAATGGTTAAATAAGTCCTCTCTGACTAACATCCGCCCCCACTGAGTTCCTGGCTGTGTTTGGTTGCAGTTTGGAGGGTGCAAAGGGAAAAGCCTGACGCCTGGAATCAGGCCTGGGTTTGACCTGCAATATGACCTCAGGATGTTGCTTCCCATCCTAGGCCAGGTTTCCTCCAGATGGAGACAGACAGACCTGACCCCTACCCACCTTTCTGGGATGTGAAAAACGAGTACCTTGTCCACACTAATGACTTTCCCCACACGGATGTCCAGCCGGGATGGGATGGCCTTCTCTGGTTCTGAATTCTTGACAGGGCCTTTGGCAAGTGGCTCTGGGAATGAGAAGAATCCCAAGGGCTCAGAATTCTCCTTTCCACGATTGGTCAATGGCTAGCTGATCCCACCAAATGAGGATAGTAGCAGGAAATGATGTAGAATCTCCAGAATCTGCCCACTGAGTTCTACCTTCTTTAAAATAGGGTCAGAAACCTTTGAGAAGGGACCTGCCAAACTTTCATCTATTCTCTCCCTCAGTTCTTAGGCTGGAAAGACAGAGGTGGCTTTGCCACCTCTACGCATTTCCATTCATGCATTCCACTTATATTTATTGCATCTTTTCTGGGAAGGTCACACAAAACTATTGATATTATCTCAACATCACAGACAAATGGTTGGCCAAATAAGAGCCAGTCAGAAGCACGTGGAAGAGACGGGAAAATCTGAAGAGGAGCTTCCCTATGACGCCACGTGGGCTCCCCCTGAGCACAGCCATCAGGTCACACTTGTGGTGTGACCTGTCTCCCTAACTGAAGAGGCGGGTTTAGCGGAAGGATCAAAGTACACATCTCACACCAGCATCTCCCAGGAGTGTTGGCACAGCAGGATGTAACCCCTTCAGAGTGGCATCAAACCCCGAAGCAGGAGGACACACGTTCCATTCCCATGCCAACAGGGTATGACATTCTTAGACTTCTGGCCCCGGGGCTTTGGCCCTCAATGTGAGAGACCTTTTCTGAGGCCCACCGACAGGCTCCATCCTGGTGAGGTCATCCCCCTCCCTGGCTGTCCCAGCAGGCCTTACTCTGCTTTGAGGGATCTGGGTAGGCAGTGCTGGACAGTTTCTTCAGTGCAGGGGTATTGAACTTTTCCCGGATGGGGTCCAACAACTTGTTCAGGGCAACTTCCACAGACTTCTTTAGGTCTCCTGGGTGCACGACCTGCAAAAGTACACAAAGGCCTGTGAGATGAGGCATTCCAGGGGGGCACAGGCCACCCAAATCCACTATGAATGATGTGCATATAGGATGCAGAGTGTCTTCCCAGCAGTCTTATTTGATCCTCAGAACGTTGTGAAGCTGGTGGAGAAGAGAAGGGGAAGTAAGTTCAGAAAGGTGTCAAACTTGTCCGAGATCCAGGTCTTCTGACTCTGAATTTCATGCTAACTTGAGGGTTTTATTAGATGCCAGATGTTAGCAAATTATTCTTGTCCCTCCATTTATGCACAGCGCAGTGGCATAAGCGAGGTGTCATTTATAGGCACAGAAATATTTGCATCGGCAACCCAAGGGCTACAGACAGCCTGAGGGGGAGCTGAGTGAGCAGGGAGAACAAGGGCTCTGGATCTGGTCAGACAGGGCTTAGAGTCCCAGCTGGCATGTGACCCCCAAACCAAGCACTGAAGTTTGACATTCTTCACCTGGTAGGGTAACAGTACCTCTACCTCGTAACATCAGAACAAGGATTAAATCACAACAGCGAGAGACATGGTGAGCAGTGCTGGCAGTTCAGCAATCCAATTTTTCTTCTTGTGTTCTGTGACTAGCACTTTTATACCCTAAATTTGGCCTGAAAGGATCTTCTAGATATTCTGAGTGGATATGCCTTAGGTGTGAATACCTATATTATAACAGTGCCCACATTTTTGTTCCTCATGCTATTCCTTCATTTTCTTGGGACTATTTCGTTTTTTACAATAGGAAAGCTTTAGACCTGCACTGTCCAATATGGTAGTCATATGGATATTTAAATGTAAATTAAAATTGAGTTCCTCAGTTGCACTGGTCACACTGTAAGGCTCAACAGCCCCGTGTGGCCAGTGGCGGCTGGGAGACAGTACAGGCAGAACACCTCCACCATCCAGAAGTGCTACTGGATAACACTGCTCCAGGCTTTTTCCAGATGCATTTCTTCTATTCCTTCTCATTATTCCCACAAAGGACTGGTCACAGGGTTGAGGATTGGAGTATAGAAGGGATGCAGAGCAATGGTAGTGAAACATCCAAAAAATGGGCTTTAACAGCCCTCAGAACCTCAGAGGTCACTGGGTCTTCTCCATTTGATGCTCAAGCCTTCGTACGACACTCTGGCCTCTGCCTGAAGCCCTCGATGACACAAGGTCATTCGAGTTAGCCTGTCCATTGTCATACAACTGAGATCATGAGAAAGTTCTTCCTGATGCTGGACCTAAACATGCCTGCCTTGGGCCCCACCTGCCGTTCTGGTTTTGGCTCTGTGGTGCCACAAGAAGAAATCTAACCCCTCTACTGAGCGAGTCCTTCACTGATTTGAGGATGATCAAACACATACTTCCTTTCCAGATAAACACCCCCAGGTCTTTCAAGTGTGCTTTTGTGACATGGCTTTGAATCTGTCTGTTCCTTATGATGGCATCCTTCCTCTCCCCACTAACACACCCCAGGCTGTCAAAAAACCCACACAAAATTGAGCCCAGGGATGAATGTGCAACCCAAAATGTACCTGCAATAATGGGAAACTGAATGCACTATCAACTCCCTGGTTCCAGACTCGACATTTCTGATGTCTTAGGCCAAGATTTCATTAACATTTCTGACAGCCCTATCACAATGCTGATTCAGCCCAAATTCAGTCAACCAAAACCCCCCATTTTCTTTCCCTACATATGCCATTATTATATCTTCACTTTATGAGCTGGTCCTGCCTATCTCTCCTAAATGTTCCCCCTCACCTTTTAGACTCTAGTTAGACCAAACCACTTGTGTTCCTCATGTACCATGCTGTTCCATCTTACCAAGTCTGTGCCCAATTTATCTCCCCAGGAACCCTTAATCCTCAAGTGAAACAGTGTTTAGATGTTGACCCACCATGAAACCAGCTAATTATTTTCTCATATTTTATTTTGGGACCATGTATGCATCTTCATTGTACAGCGACACGATAAATTATACTATTTAAATGTCTGCCTTTCCTACAGGACAATGAGCTTCATGAGGATTCAATCTTCTTTGTAATGCCAGCCCCTACCATGGCGCCTAACACAAGGGCACGTCGTATATCTTTTGTTAAACTATTTGTTGAAAATGAATAATAGCCTCTATTTTGTCTTTTTATAGTTGTATCTTTTTTGGACCTTTTGCACCTTTCCCTAAGATGCTTCATATCATTGGGTTTGGCTCTTCATCCCAGGTTAAGTCCTTTGCAGAGTGATTAGGACACCAAAATATTATCTTTGTGCCATTGCCCACCTAACCTGTGAACATTACAAAATATATTAGCCCTGGAGCAAGAGAGTGCCCTGTGGTACATAAGTAGGAACTGGGTAGGCCAAGATGGAGGTCTGTCACAATGAGTTCAGTGGGGATCACTTCTCTTGTGGTATTACCTCATCAGCAAAGTCCTTTTCCAGGTCCAAGTAAGCTGTGTAGGTTTTGTTTCCACCCCACTTCTCATCTCGAAGGATCACAAACTCTAGAAGAAAAAGGATCCACACCAACAAAATCAGGGATAATGGCAGAGTCAGTCAGCATTCCTAGCTCAAATGTATGGGTATTTGTACTTTTTGCATATATTTTGAACTTTATTATATGGCATTTTATTGTTCTTAAATTGGAGAGTGGCCATGTTGTAAGCCCAGAAAGCATCCAAGCTCAAGATGAAGGATCGTGCCTTACATGATTTTATGTGCCTCTGGTTCAACATGCCTGCCCCTGCCCTCATTTCTACAACTCCTGCCCACCCACCCACTCCACTTAGACCCTAATCCAGTAACAAACACATGGATAACTAAATGATACCCCAACTTCAATCATACATTAATACACATGAAATCAGAGAAGGCCATCCCTGGAGAAAGACTCTTAAAATATGATTAGAGCAGTAGTTTCACATTTCAGCCTAGCCTCTGAGAAGTCATCAGGCAGTGTCTTACCAGACTTGAGGGGAAAGAGAACATGCTTAATGAAGGATAAAACCCCGTTGTTCTCCACATTCCCTGGTTCACAGAAGGCCTTCTTCAGCTTTTTCTTCACATCCTCCTTCGGATCAAGGAGATCAATCTTGGACTCCTAGAAGCCGTGGAGAAGAGGACCTCTTGTGGTTGAAAATGAGAGTATGCTCAACTAATCTGCACATATATATATATATATATTTTTTTTAATTTTTTATTAAAGTATTATTGATATACACTCTTATGAAGGTTTCACATGAAAAACATTACTGCATTCACCCATATTATTGTGTCCCCACCCACATCCCATTGCAGGCACTGTCCATCAGTGTAATAAGATGCCAGTCACTACTTGTCTTCTCTGTGCTACATTGTCTTCCCATGATCCCCCGACACCATGTGTGCCAATCATAATACCCCTCAATCCCCTTCTCCCTCCCTCCCGACCCGCCTTCCCACACCCCTCCCCTTTGGTAACTGCTAGTCCCTTCTTGGGAGTTTGTGAGTCTGCTGCTGCTTTGTTCCTTCAGTTTTGCTTCGTTGTTATACTCCACAAATGAGGGATATCATTTGGCACTTGTCTTTCTCAGCCTGGCTTATTTCACTGAGCATAATATCCTCCAGCTCCATTCATGTTGTTGCAAATGGTAGGATTTGTTTCTTTCTTATGGCTGAATAGTATTCCATTGTGTATATGTACCACCTCTTCTTTATCCATTCATCTACTGATGGACACTTAGGTTGCTTCCACATTTTGGCTATTGTAAATAGTGCTGCAGTAAACACAGGGGTGCATATGTCTTTTTGAATCTGAGAAGTTGTATTCTTTGGGTAAATTCCTAGGAGTGGAATTCCTGGGTCAAATGGTATTTCTATTTTTAGTTTTTTGAGGAACCTCCATATTGCTTTCCACAATGGTTGAAGTAATTTACATTACCACTAGCAGTGTAGGAGGGTTCCCCTTTCCCCGCATCCTCACCAGCATTTGTTGTTCTTAGTTTTTTGATGCTGGCCATCCTAACTGGTGTGAGGTGATATCTCATTGTGGTTTTAATTTGCATTTCCTTGATGATTAGCGATATGGAGCATCTTTTCATGTGCCTGTTAGCCATCTGAATTTCTGCTTTGGAGAATTGTCTGTTCATATCCTCCACCCATTTTTTAATAGGGTTATTTGCTTTTTGGTTGTGAGGTGTGTGAGTTCTTTATATATTTTGGATGTTAACCCCTTGTCAGATATGTCGTTTACAAATATATTCTCCCATACTGTAGGATACCTTTTTGTTCTGCTGATGGTGTCCTTTGTGTACAGAAGCTTTTTAGCTAGATGTAGTCCCATGTGTTCATTTTTGCTTTTTTTTCCCTTGCCTGAGGAGATGCATTCAGGAAAAAGCTGCTCATGTTTATATTCAGGAGATTTTGCCTATGTTGTCTTCTAAGAGTTTTATGGTTTCATGATTTACATTCAGGTCTTTGATCCATTTCGAGTTTACTTTTGTTTATGGGGTTAAACAATAATCCAGTTTCATTCTCTTGCATGTAGCTGTCCAGTTTTGCCAACACCAGTTGTTGAAGAGGCTGTCATTTCCCCATTTTATGTCCATGGCTCCTTTATCATATATTAATTGACCATATATGGTTGGGTGTATATCTGGGTGCTCTAGTCTGTTCCATTGGTTTATGGGTCTGTTCTTGTGCCAGTACCAAATTGTCTTGATTACTGTGGCTTTGTAGTAGAGCTTGACATTGGGGAGCGTAATGCCCCCAGCTTTATTCTTCCTTCTCAGGATTGCTTTGGCTATTCAGGGTCTTTTGTGGTTCCATATGAATTTTAAAACTATTTGCTCTAGTTCGTTGAAGAATGCTGTTGGTATTTTGATAGGGATTGCATTGTATCTGTAGATTGCTTTAGGCAAAATGGGCAATATATATATTTTAAATAAAGATTTAAACATTAACTTTTATAAAAACAGAATTAATCTGAGTGAAGAATCACTCACAATATTGCCACCCAACAAGAACAAAAACACAACTTTTAATTTTTACTGGGTTCTTCCCAGGCCTTGTCTATAGCACACAGAATTGTTACAAAGGTGCAGTTAGAGAACAAATGTCATCCTTTGGTTTTTCACTTGAGACTGTATCATAAGTATTTCTTAGTGCCTGCTTAGTCGTCACTTATAATTTTTATGCTGTATTTATTCAATTATTATTAATGACAATATAACTTAGCTTCTAAACTGTTAGATTATGTCCTAATTTTCACAAATTATATATAATGTTACAATGAACATCTTTGCAGAGATTTTTTTTGCCTTCTCTAGGATTATTTCCTTAAACTACCAGAAATTGCTAGGGCCAAAACAATTTCCTGAAAGGGGTATACTAACTCACATCGTCATCAGCAATGTGTGAGGGTACTTGTTTCAATGGATCACCGACACCAGATACTATGCATTATCTAGGGCCATGTTTCCTTTTTAAGGTAATAGGATTTGCTTCTTAAATTGAAGTCAGTAAGCTCATGCTCGTTTGGGTTCACTGGTTAACAAATTCTGGTCCACATATCACTGTGTAGAAGTCACGTGCGTGCTTTTAAAAAGTATAAATTACCAGACTCTACCTGAACCTTGTGAGTCAAAACATTTTTTAAATGTTTATTTTAACATTTTTAATGAGTGATTCTGGTGCCATCAGGTTGAGGAACTGCTGCTGGCGCTCATTTCCTGGGTGAAGATATGGTGAATGTCACCAGATAGGGTGAGTGACATGGCACTTTGTCAGAGAAGTAACTGACACATGGAGCATTTTAACATGAGAGAGAAAGGAGTAAGTACACTCCTTTAAAAATGAAGAGACCAATCTCTGATCAAAGATTGAGAAGCCAGGCTTAAAGGACTAGATGAGCAACCAAACATGACTTCAATGAGAATCACCCAGGAGGATTTGAGTGAAAATACAGACTCCCAAGTGGTCCCGAAAGTAGTCCCTAGAACCACTTTATCAGGAGTTCTAAGAACAGGGTGTAATCAACTCTTTTCTAAAAATATTCTCTATGTGATTCTGAAGACCAACCATGTTTGGGAACCCAGAATTCAACCGTTCACACCTTTGGGTTCCACTAAGTCCTTTATTCTGTACCCTTGAGATCAAAACAAAAGTGTACTTTCCCTAAGACTTGTAAATGTTAAAAGATATATTTATACTATTAATCACATCAAACATCACCCTAAGAATCAAGATGCTAATTGGTGAAATGCAACCCCAGCCTTCTCATTAGTTATGCTGAATTTTATCATGGTTCTATGAATGAAGAAATTACTTTGGCTTCTGCTTTTTGTCAGTAGCAGTAAAACTGTTAAAATTATGATTGGATCCCATCAGGACTGCTTCTGAATTCTTCAATACTGAAGAACCCTGGAATTAACTGGATGGCTTAAGATTCCTTATAATTCAAATACTTGAGAATTCTAGTTAGCCAGGTTAGAAGAATCCTCAGTCTTCCTGATGAAGATTTCTATCAAATCAGAGTTGGCAACCTACCTGTTCTTTTTTTTTTTAATTTTTTATTAAGGTATTATTGATATACACTCTTATTAAGGTTTCACATGAAAAAACAATGTGGTTACTACTTTTACCCATATTATCAAGTCCACACCCATACCCCAAGGCAGTCACTGTCCACCAGTGTAGTAAGATGCCACAGATTCACTGTTTGCCTTCTCTGTGCTACGGTTTTCCCCGTGACCCCCCACACCATGTGTACTAAACATAATACCCCTCAACCCCCTTCAGCCTCCCTCCCCACCCGCCCTCCCACACCCCTCCCCTTTGGTAACCACTAGTCCCTTCTTGGAGTCTGTGAATCTGCTGCTATTTTGTTCCTTCCATTTTGCTGTGTTGTTATACTCCACAAATGAGGGAAATCATTTGATACTTGTCTTTCTCTGCCTGGCTTATTTCACTGAGTTTAATATCCTCCAGCTCCATCCATGTTGTTGCAAATGGTAGGATTTGTTTCTTTCTTATGGTTGAATAGTATTCCATTGTGTATATGTACCACCTCTTCTTTATCAGTTCATCTACTGATGGACACTTAGGTTGCTTCCATATCTTGGCTATTGTAAATAGTGCTGCAATAAACATAGGGGTGCATATGTCTTTTTGAATCTGAGTTGTATTCTTCAGGTAAATTCCAAGGAGTGGGATTCCCGGGTGAAATGGTATTTTTATTTTTAGTTTTTTGAGGAACCTCCAAATTGCTTTCCACAATGGTTGAACTAGCTTACATTCCCACCAGCAGTACAGGAGGGTTCCCCTTTCTCCGCATCCTCGCCAGCATTTGTTGTTCTTAGTTTTTCAATGCTGATCATCCTTACTAGTGTGAGGTGATATCTCATTGTGGTTTTAATTTGCATTTCCCTGATGATTAGTGATGTGGAGCATCTTTTCATGTGCCTGCTGGCCATCTGAATTTCTTCTTTGGATGACTGTCTCTTCATATCCTCTGCCCATTTTTTAATCGGGTTATTTGCTTTTTGGTTGTTGAGGCATGTGAGTTCTTTATATATTTTGGATGTTAACCCCTTGTCAGATACGTCATTTACAAATATATTCTCCCATACTGTAGGATACCTTTTTGTTCTGCTGATGGTGTCCTTTGCCATACAGAAGCTTTTCAGTTTGATGTAGTTCCATGTGTTCATTTTTGCTTTTGTTTCCCTTGCTTGGGAAGATGCGTTCAGGAAGAAGTTGCTCATGCTTATATTCAGGGGATTTTGGCCTATGTTGTCTTCTAAGAGTTTTATAGTTTCATGACTTACATTCAGGTCTTTGATCCATTTTGAGTTTACTTTTGTGTATCGGGTTAAACAATAATCCAGTTTCATTCTCTTGCATGTAGCTGTCCAGTTTTGCCAACACCAATTGTTGAAGAGGCTGTCATTTCCCCATTTTATGTCCATGGCTCCTTTATCATATATTAGCTGACCATATATGGTTGGGTGTATATCAGGGCTCTCTAGTCTGTTTCATTGGTCTGTAGGTCTGTTCTTGTGCCAGTACAAAGTTGTCTTGATCACTGTGGCTTTGTAATAGAGCTTGAAGTCGGGGAGCGTAATGCCCCCAGCTTTATTCTTCCTTCTCAGGATTTCTTTGGCTATTCAGGGTCTTTTGTGGTTCCATATGAATTTTAAAACTATTTGCTCTAGTTCATTGAAGAACGCTGTTGGTATTTTGATAGGAATTGCATTAAATCTGTACGTTGCTTCAGGCGGGATGGCCATTTTGACAATATTAATTCTTCCTATCCATGAGCACAAGATGTGTTTCCATTTATTGGTATCTTCTTTAGTTTTTCTCATGAGTGTCTTGTAGTTTTCATAGTATAGGTCTTTCACTTCCTTGGCTAGGTTTATTCCTAGGTATTTTATTCTGTTTGATGCAGTTGTGAATGGTATTGTTTTTCTGATTTCTCTTTCTGCTAGTTCTTTGTTGGTATATAGAAATGCCACAGATTTCTGCGTGTTAATTTGGTATCCTGCAACTTTGCTGAATTCAGATACTAGATCTAGTAGCCTTGGAGTAGATTCTTTAGGGTTTTTTATGTACAATATCATGTCATCTGGAAACAGGGACAATTTAACTTCTTCCTTGCCAATCTGGATGCCTTTTATTTCTTTGTGTTGTATGATTGCTGTGGCTAGGACCTCCGGTACTATGTTGAATAGAAGGGGGAGAGAGGGCATCCTTGTCTTGTTCCCGATCTTAAAGGAAAAGCTTTCAACTTCTCACTGTTAGGTATAATGTTGACTGTGGGTTTGTCATATATGGCCTTTATTATGTTGAGGTACTTGCCCTCTATACCAAATTTTTTTTTAATTAAGATATTATTGATAGACACTCTTATGAAGGTTTCACATGAACAATGTGGTTACTACATTTTACCCATATTATCAAGTCCCCACCCATACCCCAATGCAGTCATTGTCCATCAGTGTATTAAGATGCCACAGATTCACTGTTTGCCTTCTCTGTGCTACACTGTTTTCCCCACGATACCCCACACCATGTGTACTAAACATAATACCCCACAATTCCCTTCTCCCACCCTCCCCACCTGCCCTCCCTCACCCCTCCCCTTTGGTAATCACTAGTTCCTTCTTGGAGTCTCTGAGTCTGCTGCTATTTTGTTCCTTCAGTTTTGCTGCGTTGTTATACTCCACAAATGGCCCTCTATACCAATTCTGTTGAGAGTTTTTATCATGAATGGGTGTTGAATTTTTGTCAGATGCTTTTTCAGCATCTATGGAGATGATCCTGTGGTTTTTATCCTTCTTTTTGTTGATGTGGTGAATGATGTTGATGGATTTTTGAATGTTGTACCATCCTTGCATTGCTGGAATAAACCCTACTTGATCATGATGGATGATCTTTTTGATGTATTTTTGAATTGGGTTTGCTAATACTTTGTTGAGTATTTTTGCATCTATGTTCATCAGGGATATTGGTCTGTAATTTTCTGTTTCTGTGGTGTCTTTGCCTGGTTTTGGTATTAGAGTGATGTTGACCTCGTAGAATGAGTTTGGGAGTATTCCCTCCTCTTCTACTTTTTGGAAAACTTTAAGGAGGATGGGTACTAGGTTGCCACTAAATGTTTGATAAAATTCAGCAGTGAAACCATCTGGTCTAGGCGTTTTTTTCTTAGGTAGTTTTTTGATTACCAATTCAATTTCCTCACTGGTAATTGGTCTATTTAGATTTTCTGTTTCTTCCTGGGTCAGCCTTGGAAGGTTGTATTTTTGTAGAAAGTTGTCCGTTTCTTCTAGGTTTTCCAGTTTGTTACCATATAATTTTTCATAGTATTCTCTCACAATTCTGTGCATTTCTGTGGTTTCCGTAGTGATTTTTCCTTTCTCATTTCTGATTCTGTTTGTGTGTGTAGACTCTCTTTTTTTCTTGGTAAGTCTGGCTAGGGGTTTATCTATTTTGTTTATTTTCACGAAGAACCAGTTCCTGATTTCATTGATTCTTCTGTTTTAATCTTCTCGATTTTATTTATTTCTGCTCTAATCTTTATTATGTCCCTCCTTCTACTGCTTTTGGGCCTCATTTGTTCTTCTTTTTCTAGTTTTATTAATTGTGAGTTTAGACTGTTTATTTGGGATTTTTCTTCTTTCCTGAGGTAGGCCCGTATTGCAATATATTTCCCTCTTAGCACAGCCTTCGCTGCATCCCACAGATTTTGTGGTGTTGAAATATTGTTGTCATTTGTCTCCATATATTGCTTGATCTGTTTTTGTTTGGTCATTGAACCAGTGGTTATTTAGGAGCATGTTGTGAAGCCTCCATGTGTTTGTGGGAGTTTTCATTTTCTATGCATAATTTATTTCTAGTTTCATATACCTCTGTGGTCTGAGAAACTGGTTGGTACAATTTAAATCTTTTTGAATTTACCAAGACTCTTTTTGTGGCCTAGGATATGGTCTTTCTTGAAAATGTTCAATGTGCACTTGAGAAGAATGTGTATTCTGCTGTTTTTGGGTGTAGAGTTCTGTAGATGTCTGTTAGGTCCATCTGTTCTAATGTGTTGTTCAGTGCTTCTGTCTCCTTACTTATTTTGTCTGGTTGATCTGTCCCTCAGTGTGAGTGGAGTGTTGAAGTCTACTAGAATGAATCCATGGCATTCTATTTCCCCTTTTAATTCTGTTAGTATTTGTTTCACATATATAGGTGATCCTGTGTTAGTATTTGTTTCACATATATAGATAGAATGATTATACCTTCTTGTTGGACTGACCCTTTTATCATTATGTAATGTCCTTCTTTGTCTCTTGTGACTTTGTTTTGAAGTCTATTTTGTCTGATAAAAGTACTGTAACTCCTGCTTTTTTCTCCCTATTAGTTGCATCAAATATATTTTTCCATCCCTTCACTTTTAGTCTGTGTATGTCTTTGGGTTTAAAGTGAGTCTGTTGTAGGCAGCATATAGATGGGTCTTGTTTTTTTATCCATTCAGTTAGTCTACGTCTTTTGATTGGTGCATTCAGACCATTTACATTTAGGGTGATTATTGATAAGTATGTACTTCTTGCCATTGCACGCTTTAGATTTGTGGTTACCAAAGGTTCAAGGGTAACTTCCTTACTATCTAAGAGTCTAACTTAACTCACTTAATATGCTATTACAAAGAAAGTCAAAAGGTTCTTTTTTCTCCTCCTTTTTCTTCCTTCTCCATTCTTTATATATTAGGTATCGTATTCTGTACTCTTTGTCTATCCTTTGATTGACTTTGGGGATAGTTGATTTAATTTTGCAGATGCTTAGTAATTAACTGCTCTACTTTCTTTACTGTTTTTATTACCTCTAGTGACAGCTATTAAACCTTAGGAACACTTCTATCTATAGCATTCCCTCCAAAATACACTGTAGAGACGGTTTGTGGGAGGTAAATTCTCTCAGCTTTTGCTTATCTGGAAATTGTTTAATCCCTCCTTCAAATTTAAATGATAACCTTGCCGGATAAAGTATTCTTGGTTCGGGGCTCTTCTGCTTCATTGCATTAAATACATCATGCCACTCCCTTTTGGCCTGTAAGGTTTCTGCTGAGAAGTCTGATGATATCCTGATGGGCTTACCTTTATATGTGATCTTATTTCTCTCTCTGGCTGCTTTTAACAGTCTGTTCTTATCCTTGATCTTTGCCATTTTAATTAGTATATGTCTTCAGGTTGTCTTCCTTGGGTCCCTTGTGTTGGGAGATCTGTGCATCTCCATGGCCTGAGAGACTATCTTCTCCCCCAGACTGGGGACGTTTTCAGCAATTACTTCCTCAAAGACACTTCCTATTCCTTTTTCTCTCTCTTCTTCTTCTGGTACCCCTATAATGCGAATATTGTTCCATTTGGATTGGTCACACAGTTCTCTCAATATTCTTTCATTCTTAGAGATCCTTTTTTCTCTCTATGCCTCAGCTTCATTGTATTCCTCTTCTCTAATTTCTATTTCATTTATCATCTCCTCCACTGTATCTAATCTGCTTTTAAAACTTCCCATTGTATGTTTCGTTTCTGATACTGTGTTCCGTAATGATTGAATCTCCAACTGGAATTCATCCCTGAGTTCTTGAATATTTTTCTTTACCTCCATGAGCATGTCAATGATTTTTATTTTGAAATCCCTTTCAGGCAGATTCATGAGGTGGATTTAGTTTGAATCTTTCTCAGGGGTTGTATTCATATTCATTTTACTTTGAACCAGGTTCCTTTGGCGTTTCATATTTGTATATGGCGCCCTCTTGTGCCCAGAATCTCTACTCTCTGGAGCTGCTCAGCCCCTGAAGCAATGTCAGGGGTTGTAGGGGAGTGGTATTGGTGCCTGCGGGTAAGAAAGAACTGTTTTCTTTCCTGGCTGCTGTGCCTCTCTCCACTGCCAGGACCAGTGGGCCAAGCACACAGGTATAAGCCTCTGTGCTTTGCACTTGTAGTTGCTGTAGGCAGGGCTTCCCTCTGCCCGGCCTAACATCAGGGTAGGGTTTGCCAGTTTGCAAGCCAGGTGAGGCTGGCTGGGAAAAGGCACAGTAGGCTGCTTATCACTGAGGGGGTCCTTGGAGCTGTATCGTCAGCCAGGGAGCTGGAGCTCCTGAAGATCGTGAAAGTTCCCAACCTGTTGGGCAGAGTGCACCTGGACAATTTTGTCTACCTGAGCAATAAGCTCTGTGCAATCCTTGTCCCTTTAGCATCCCTCTTGCTGTTAGGAAGTCTCTCAGACTGCCTGCCTTTCTTTTGTCCTAGAGCAGCCGGATATGGATCCCTGCTTTCCACAAGTGGCTGGAATCTCAGTCTCTCCAGGTATTTTGCTTGTCTTAGCTTTCCAACCCCCTAATCACGAAAGTACCATGAAAACACCATGAAATGTAGGTTTGTGCTCCCAGATCAGATCTCCGGAGTTAGGTATCTAGGAGTCCCAGGCCTCCACTCCCTCCCCGCTCTGTTTCTCTTCCTCTCGCTTGTGAATTGGGGTGGGGAAGGGCTTGGGTCCCACCAGGCCACAGCTTTGGTACGTTACCCTGTTCCATGAGGTCTGCTCTTTTCTCCAGGTGTATGCAGTTTGGCACAGTCCTCTTTCCTGCTGCTCTTTCAGGATTAGTTGTATTAGTTATATTTTCGTATTATATGTGGTTTTAGGAGGAAGCCTCTGTCTCACCTCTCACGCCGCCATCTTTAATCTGAAATTGGCAACCTACCTCTTCTGAAGAGCTCATTTTATTGCCAGTTAATCCTGGAACCATAGGATTCATCAGATGGACCCGTTTTGAGTATCCAAGTGTAGGAAGGTACTGAGGGGTTGGAAAGAAACATACAAAGTACTATAAGTTCTATTAGTATAACTTCCTTTTCAGTGTCCTGATCTCATCTACCTTGGCTAGCAACTTAATGGTTTGATATATTCCTTCCAATCTTGTTTCTACCAAATATATAACTTTTCAATGGTGATCATAATGTAAATAGTGTTCTCTATAGCTTTGCAGGTAGTATTACATTGTGAGGCTACTGGATTTACCCTCCCATCATGAACAAGTATAAAAGCTGTAAATACATAAAATAATCATTTGTGAGCATTGAATAGCAGCAAGAATAGGGCTACAAATCTTGAGAAAAGGGAAAGCTAAGTGACCCCACACTAATACTGACTTTTCTCCTTGAGGGCTTTTTTTTTTCCAAACCAGGTGCTGAGAGAAAGAGACCAAGCAGAGGGTAGCAATCTGACTAGGAAGCACTGCACACAGAGACACACAGAGACTGGACTTCAAGGCTGCCAGGAGGCTAGGGTTTGGGAAGGAATCTAGAGAAAGGTAGCCCCTCTCCACAAACCTAAGTAAAAATTCCCCATTGATTTATTAACGGATTAATAGCTGTGTATGCAAATGGAGAGACTCCAGAAAACCCAGGAGATAATGGGCTCTGCGAGGCTGGAGGCCTGAGCAGAGGTTTCAGAGGCTACACAGTGCTGGAGGCATAGAGGTTGAAGATTAAGTCCAATCAAAGCAGAGAGGGCTTTGGGAACACCCTGAGATCCCAGTGTGAGAACCCAGGAAGACCACATCCTAAGAATAAGGATCATAATAAGGAGTAAGGGCAAAACTGTAACATCTGTTTTAACAAAGTCTAAAATCAACTTCTGTACAGGTTCAAGATGATAAAAGTAATTAAACAGCTTACAGAAGACAAAGCATGCTATAAATATAATCTAGAGCCTCTGCAACAAATCTTTGATGTCCTTGATACCATAAAAAAGTACTAGAAATAGGAACCAGGAAAAATGATGGATAGTTATGAGAAAGGTCAATAAAAGCTGACCCAGAAACAATCCAGAAACTAGAATAAGTAGATCAGGATTTCAAAATAACTATAATTGGTGTGTTAAAGGAAATAGAGAAAAAGATGGACAAAATGGATAAGAGATGGAGAATTGTAAAAAAGAACTTGAATCTATAAAAAAAGAATCAAATGGAAGTTATAAAATAGCACAATAAAATATTGGATGGATTTAATGGAAGACAGGATTAATGAACTTGAAGAAAGGTCAAGAGAAGATCCAAACTAAAGCACAGAGGGAAGAAAGGAAAACAACAAAATGGAGTATGAGAGACATGTGGGACACGATCAAGAGGTTGAACCTATGTATAATTAGAGACAAAGAAAAAAAACCTTAAAAGCTGCCAGAGAAAGGATAGATTCTTTACCAAGGAGAACAATACTATTCACAGGTGACTTTGCAATGGAAACCATAGAAGCCAGATGCAATGGGATAACCATTTAAAAAGCACTAATAGAAAAATACTTGCCAACATAGAATTTTATACCCAGTGAAAGTAAAAGCAAAAAGTGAAAAAAAAATGTTTTCAGACAAAAGATGAAAGAATTCATTACGAAGAGATCTGTAACAAACAGAATTCTGAGGGTGGACTCTTTAGGCTGAAGGAAAATGACCCCAGATGGAAGAACAGAGGCACAGAAGCACAGGAAGGAATCAAGAGTATCAGAAAGGGTAAGTAGGGATAAGTATTCATGAAAATTGACTATATAAAAAAAACTGTAATAAACTCTTTGGGATTTAAAATATATATGCAAGTAAAATATATAACAATAGCACAAAGGGGAGGAAGGAGTTAAACTAAAATTGGTGTAGGTTCTTAAGAGTGTTGAGACAGTGGTAAAAATATCTAAAAAAAAGCATTATAGGGGTACCAGAAAAAGAAGAGAGAGAAAGTAAATCACAAAGATACACATTGTAATCTCTAGGGCAGGAGTAGGCAAAACTTTTCTGGACAGGGCCAGATAATAACTATTTTAGACTTCATTGGCCACATATTGTCTCTATTGCATATTCTTCATTTTTTGTACAGTCCTTAAAAAATATAAAAAACATTCTTGGAGGGGGAGGGGGCTCAAGATGGCAGCGTGAGCAGGGCGGCGGATATCTCCCTCCAAAACCATACATATTTTTGAATATACAACAAATACAACTATTCCTAAAAGAGAGACCAGAAGATACAGTACAACAGCCAGGCTACATCTACATCTGTGAGAACTCAGCATCTCATGAAGGGGGTAAGATACAAAGCCGTGACCCAGCAGGACCCAAGCACTCCCCCTACCCCAGCTCACTGGTGGGAGGGAAAGAATCAGTGTTGGGAGGGAGTGGAAGCACAGGATTGCTAAATAACCAGCCCTGGTGATCTGCACCAGGAGCACAGACACACATCGCATGGTGTACTGGATATTAGAGAAACAGAAGGGCAGGATCCGAGACGGAGACTGCGAGCAGGTCCCCACAGCCGACTCCCCTGGGACAAAAGAAAAGTGGGTGCTTTTTAAAAGTCTTAAAGGGACAAGGGCCCAACAGCTGAACAAAATCATCCCAGCACACTCAGCCCAACAGGCTGGGCATCTTGAGGAACTTCGGGACCCCTAAACCACTGCTGGGTAAAGCAGTCCCGAAGCCCCTCACAGTGATAAACAACCTGCCATTTGTTCCCCCGGCCGGTGCAGCAAACAGACCGGCTGACCCACCACAGCTGCAGAGCAGCCAGAGGGCGGCCCCACCCACAGCAACCAACAGTCTCCTCCCAGTGCGCAGCTAACCAGGGTGGGCAGCAGAAGCCTGAGCAAGGTCCAGAAGGCACAAAGGGGCGCCATCCTCGCAGGAGAACACACCTGGCGTGGCTGTGACCCCCGGCAGTGCTCTAGGCTAGCCTGAGGGCAGCCCTGCACATGGCAGGTCAGGGGATTATCCCAGAGACGGTCTCCCAGTATGCGGGTAACTGGCACAGGCACTGGAAGCCAGAGCAAGGTCCACAAGGCACGAAGGGGCGCTGTCCTTGCAGGAGAACACACCCAGTGCGGTTGAGACCCCCCAGCAGTGCTCTAGGCTAGCCTGAGGGCGGCCCCGCCAAGGCAGCTCAGGGGATTATCCCAGAGACTGCCTCCTGGTGGGCAGGTAACCCGCACAGGCTACGGAGAAGGGGAAGGCAAACAACAAGCAAGAAGGGACTTTGTTCTCCCAGCTGACACATGTGCCACCTGCCTGCAACCACTTCTATCACCATGAAAAGGCAGAAGAATCTGGTCCAGTCAAAAATCACTCAGACAACCCCAGAGAGAGGGCCTGGTAAGATAGATATAACAAATCTTCCTGAAAAAGAATTCAAAATAAAAGTCATAACCAAGGTGATGAACCTACAGAGAAATATGCAAGAGCTAAGAGATGAAGTCCGGAGGGAGATAACAGAAATGAAACAATCGATAGACGGGCTTAAGAGCAGACTGGATGGGGTGCAAGAGACTGTTAATGGAACACAAATCAGAGAAAAGGAATACAGAGAAGCTGAGGCAGAGAGAGATAAAAGGATCTCTAGGAATGAAAGAATATTAAGAGAACTGTGTGACCAATCCAAATGGAACAATATTTGCATTATAGGGGTACCAGAAGAAGAGGGAGAAAAAGGGATAGAAAGTGACTTTGAAGAAATAATTGCTGAAAACTTCCCCAAGCTGGGGAAGGAAATAGTCTGTCAGGCCATGGAAGCCCACAGATCTCCCAACACAAGGGACTCAAGGAGGACAACACAAAGACATATAATAATTAAAATGGCAAAGATCAAAGACAAGGACAGAGTATTAAAGGCAGCCGGAGTGAGAAAAAAGATCACCTACAAAGAAAAACCCATCAGCCTATCATCAGACTTCTCAACAGAAACCTTACAGGCCAGAAGAGAATGGCATGATATATTTAATGCAATGAAACAGAAGGGCCTTGAACCAAGAATACTGTATCCTGCACGATTATCATTTAAATTTGAGGGAGGGATTAAACAATTCCCACACAAGCAAAAGTTGAGGGAATTTGCCTCCCACAAACCACCTCTACAGGATATTTTAAAGGGACTGTTCTAGATGGAAGCACTACTAAGGCTAAATAGATGTCACCAGAGAAAATAAAATCACAGTAAAGAAAGCAGACCATCCAAATACTAAGTAAAGGCAAAAAATAAAATCAACTATCCACAAAAACAGTCAAAGGAAACACAAAAGAGTACAGAATAAAACACCTAACATATTCATGAACATATTTCCCCAGGCAAGGGAAACAAAAGTAAAAATGAACAAATGGGACTATATCAAACTAAAAAGCTTCTGTACAGCAAAGGATATACCATCAGTAGAACAAACAGACATCCTAACAGTATGGGAGAATATATTCATAAATGACATATCTGAAAAGGGGTTGACATCCAAATTATATAAAGAGCTCACACACCTCAACAAACAAAAAGCAAATAAGCCAATTAAAAAATGGGCAGAGGAGCTGAATAGACACTTCTCCAAAGAAGAAATTTAGATGGTCAACAGGCACATGAAAAGATGCTCCACATCACTGATCATCAGAGAAATGCAAATTAAAACCACAATGAGATATAACCTCACACCAGTTAGGATGGCTGCCATCCAAAAGACAAACAACAAATGTTGGTGAGGATGTGGAGAAAGGAGAACCCTCCTACACTGCTGGTGGGAATGTAAATTAGTACAACCATGGTGGAAAGCAGTATGGAGGTTCCTCAAAAATCTCAAAATAGAAATACCATTTGACCCAGGAATCCCACTCCTAGGAATTTACCCTAAGAATGCAGCAGCACAGTTTGAAAAAGACATATGCATCCTATGTTTATCACAGCACTATTTACAATAGCCATGAAATGGAAGTAACCTAAATGTCCATCAGTAGTAGATGAATGGATAAAGAAGATGTGGTACATATACACAATGGAATATTATTCAGCCATAAGGAGAAAACAAATCCGGACATTTGCAACAACATGGATGGAGCTAGAGGGTATTATGTTCAGTGAAATAAGCCAAGTGGGGAAAGACAAGTACCAAATGATTTCACTCATCTGTGGAGTATAAGAACAAAGCAAAAACTGAAGGAACAAAACAGAAACAGACTCACAGAACCCAAGAATGGACTAACAGTTACCAAAGGGAAAGGGACTGGGGAAGATGGGCGGGAAGGGAGGGATAAGGGGGAAAAAGGGCTATTACGATTAGCACACATAATGTAGCAGGGGTGGGGGAGGGGACACGGGGAAGGCAGTATAACACAGAGAAGACAAGTAGTGATTCTATAACATCCTACTACACTGATGGACAGTGACTGCAATGGGGTATGTGGTGGGGACTTGATAATAGGGGGAGTCTAGTAACCATAATGTTGCTCATGTAATTGTATATTAATAATAGCAAAAAATAAAAATAAAAACCAAACAAAACAAAACACCTAACATATCAAAAATGGAGGAGGAAGAATAAGAAGGGAGAGAAATAAAGAATAAACAGACTGTGTTTATAATAACTTAATAAGAGAGTTAAGTTAGACTGTTAGATAGTAAAGAAGCTACCCTTGAACCTTTCGTAGCCACGAATCCAAAGCCTGCAATGGCAGTAAGAACATATCTATCAATAATCACCCTAAATGTAAATGGACTGAATGCACCAATCAAAAGACACAGAATAATAGAATGGATAAAAAAGCAAGACCCATCTATATGCTGCTTACAAGAGACTCACCTAAAACCCAAAAATATACACAGACTAAAAGTGAAGGGATGGAAAAAGATATTTCATGCAAACAACACGGAGAAAAAAGCAGGTGTTGCAGTGCTTGAATCAGACAACATAGACTTCAAAACAAAGTCACAAGAGGTAAAGAAGGATATTACCTAATAATAAAGGGAGCAATCCAACAAGAGGATATAGTCATTATAAATATATATGCACCCAACACATGACCACCGACATATGTGAAACAAATACTAACAGAATTAAAGGAGGAAAAAGAAAGCAATGCATTCATTTTAGGAGACTTCAACACACCACTCACTCCAAGGGCAGATCAACCAGACAGAAAATAAGTAAAGACACAGAGGCACTGAACAACACACTAGAACAGATGGACCTAACAGACATCTACAGAACTCTACACCCAAAAGCAGCAGGATGCACATTCTTCTCAAGTGCACATGGAACATTTTCCAGAATAGACCACATACTAGGCCACAAAAAGAACCCCAGTAAATTCAAAAATATTGAAATTCTACCAACCAACTTCTCAGATCACAAAGGTATAAAGCTAGAAATAAATTGTACAAAGAAAACAAAAAGCCTCACAAACACATGGAGGCTTAACAACATGCTCCTAAATAATCAATGGATCAAGGACCAAATTAAAACAGAGATCAAGCAATACATGGAGAAAAATGACAACAACAGCACAAAGCCCCAACTTCTGTGGGATGCAGCAAAGGCAGTTCTAAGAGGAATGTATATTGTAATCCAGGCTTATTTAAAGAAGGAAGAACAATCCCAAATGAATAGCCTAAAGTCACAATTATTGAAATTTGAAAAAGAAGAGCAAATGAGGCCCAAAGTCAGTAGAAGGAGGGACATAATAAAGATCAGAGAAGAAATAAAATTGAGAAGAATAAAACAATAGAAAAAAATCAATGAAACCAAGAGCTGGTTCTTTGAAAAAATAAACAAAATAGATAAACCCCTAGCCAGACTTATTAAGAGAAAAAGACAATCTACACACATAAACAGAATCAGAAATGAGAAAGGAAAATTCACGATGGACCCCACAGAAATACAAAGAATTATTGAAGAATACTATGAAAATCTATATGCTAACAAGCCGGAAAACCTAGAAGAAATGGACAACTTCTTAGAAAAATACAACCTTGCAAGACTGACCAAGGAAGAAACAGAAAATCTAAACAGACCAATTACCAGCAATGAAACTGAATCGGTAATCAAAAAACTACCCAAGAACAAAACCCCCGGGCCAGATGGATTCACCACTGAATTTTATCAGACATATAGAGAAGTAATAATACCCATTCTCCTTATAGTTTTCCAAAAAATAGAAGAGGAGGGAGTACTTCCAAACTCATTCTATGAAGCCAGCATCACTGTAATACCAAAACCAGGCAAAGACCCCACCAAAAAAGAAAATTACAGACCAATATCCCTGCACATAGATTCAAAAACACTCAACAAAATATTAGGAAACCGAATTCAAAAATACATCAAGAGGATCATACACCATGGTCATGTGGGATTCATCTCAGGGATACAAGGATGGTACAACATTCGAAAATCCATCATCATCCATCACATCAACAAAAAGAAGAACAAAAACCACATCAACAAAAAGAAGAACAAAAACCACATGATCATCTCCATAGATGCTGAAAAAGCATTCGACAAAATTCAACATCCATTCATGATAAACACTCTTAACAAAATGGGTATAGAGGGCAAGTACCTCAACATAATAAAGGTCATATATGACAAACCCACAGCCAACATCATGCTTAACAGCGAGAAGCTGAAAGCTTTTCACCTAAGATTGGGAACAAGACAGGGATGCCCACTCTCCCACTGTTATTCAACATAGTACTGGAGGTCCTAGCCACGGCAATCAGACAAAACAAAGAAATACAAGGCATCCAGATTGGTAAAGAAGTCAAACGGTCACTATTTGCAGATGACTTGATATTGCACATAAAAAACCCTAAAGAATCCACTCCAAAACTACTAGAACTAGTATCTGAATTCAGCAAAAGTTGTAGGATACAAAATTAATACACAGAAATCTGTTCCTTTCCTATACACTACCTGATGAGCTAACAGAAAGAGAAATCAGGAAAACAATTCCATTCACAACTGCATTAAAAAGAATAAAATACCTAGGAATACACCTCACCAAGGAAGTAAAAGACATATACCCTGAAAACTACAAGACACTCCTAAGAGAAATTAAAGAGGACACTAACAAATGGAAATTCATCCCATGCTCTTGGCTAGGAAGAATAAATATTGTCAAAAGGGCTATCCTACCTAAAGCAATCTACAGATTCAATGCAATCCCTATCATAGTACCAACAGCATTCTTCAACGAACTGGAACAAATAGTTCTAAAATTCATATGAAACCATAAAAGACCCCGAATAGCCAAAGCAATTCTGAGAAGGAAGAATAAAGCCAGGGGAATTAGGCTCCCTGACTTCAAGCTCTACTACAAAGCCACAGTAATCAAGACAATTTGGTACTGGCACAAGACCAGACCCACAGACCAGTGGAACAGAACAGAGAGTCCAGATATTAACCCAAACATATATGGTCAATTAATATGTGATGAAGGGCCATGGATATACAATGGGGAGATGACATCCTCTTCAACAGCTGGTGTTGGCAAAACTGGACAGCTACATGTAAAAGAATGAACTGGATCATTGTCTAACCCCATACACAAAAGTAAATTCAAAATGGATTAAAGATCTGAATATAAGTCATGAAACCATAAAACTCTTAGAAAAGAACATAGGCAAAAATCTCTTGGACATAAACATGAGTAACTTCTTCATGAACGTATCTCCCCAAGCAAAGGAAACAGGAGCAAAAATGAACAAGTGAGGCTATATAAAGCTGAAAAGCTTCTGTACAGCAAAGGACACTATCAGAAGAACAAAAATACATCCTACAGTATGGGAGAATATATTCATAAATGACATATCCGATAAGGGGCTGACATCCAAATTATATAAAGAGCTCATGCACCTCAACAAACAAAAAGCAAATAAGCCAATTAAAAAATGGGCAGAGGAGCTGAACAGACACTTCTCCAAAGAAATTCAGATGGCCAACAGGCACATGAAAAGATGCTCCACATCACTAATCATCAGAGAAATGCAAATTAAAACCATAATGAGATATCACCTCACACCAATAAGAATGGCCAACGCCCAAAACACAAACAACAACAAATGCTGGCAAGGATGTGGAGAAAGGGGAACCCTGCTACACTGCTGGTTGGAATGTAAATTAGTTCAATCATTGTGTAAAGCAGTATGGAGGTTCCTCAAAAAATTCAAAATAGAAATACCATTTGAGCCAGGAATCCCCCTCCTAGGAATTTACCCTAAGAATACAAGTTCTCAGATTCAAAAAGACATATGCGTCCCTATGTTTATCACAGCACTATTTACAATAGCCAAGAAATGTAAGCAACCTAAGCATCCATCAGTACATGAACGGATAAAGAAGATGTGGTACATATACACAATGGAATATTATTCAGCCATAAGAAGAAAACAAATCCTACCATTTGCAACACATGGATGGAACTAGAGCGTATTATGCTCAGTGAAATAAGCCAGGTGGAAAAAGACAAGTATCAAATGATTTCACTCATATGTGGAGTATAAGAACAAAGAAAAAAACTGAAGGAACAAAACAGCAGCAGACTCACAGAACCCAAGAGTGGACTAATAGTTACCAAAGGGAAAGGGACTGGGGAAGATGGCTGGGAAGGGAGGGATAAGAGGGAAAAGGGCATTATGATTAGCAGATGTAATGTTGGGGGGGGCACGGGGAGGGCTGTACAACTCAGAGAAGACAAGTAGTGACTCTGTAGCATCTCACTACGCTGATGGACAGTGACTGTAATGGGGTTGGTGGGGGGGACTTGATGAAGGGGGTAGTTTAATAATCATAATATTGCACATGTAATTGTAGATTAATGATCCAAAATAAATTATTAAAAAAAAATACCAACCATTTCTCAATAGTCCTTTTCAACTTAAAATTCTTTCGAGAAAAGAACTATTATGCATTTGTGTTGATTTACTTCCTCCTTTAAACCTCATCTCAGAGATGAGTGGCTTTTGTAAGATCAAGAGCAACACGGAGCAAATGCTCAGCGAAAGAACAGTAGTTCTGACTGGCAGTGTCTTTCCCTGGAAACTGAGCTATTAGGAAAGAAGCAAATCCAAGTCTGGGGCAGCTTCCCAGTGGCAGCAAGAACATGGGCTTTTGAGTCAGAGAATCTGAACGCCAATTTCTGCTCACTAACTGTGTGATAATGCACAACTTTCTTAACTCTCTGTACCCTCGGTTTTCTCATCTGCAAAACGGGCATAATACCTCCCATACAGTGTGGTTATGAGTGGGTGGGAGTGGCATATTCAATAACCTTTAGCTGCATACCTCTGAGGCACAAAAGAAAAAAGATAGGAAAGAGGACACCAACCTTTTCTGCAAAGGTAAAAATCTTTCTCTGATCAACACCTCCAAATTGGGCATCTACTTTCAAATATTCTTCATCCAATGCCTGTGGGAAAAAAGACACAGGAGCATAAACTCCTACTGTATTTCTTCGATATGGGTCTTGGAAATCAGAAACTTTGGAGCATCACTAGTGTTCAGAAGGCAGAGGTAGGAAACAACTAAGCAGCATTCAGCCTCCTTGACCTGAAGAGCTGCATGAACATTTGCTGAGTGCCTGCAGTGAACAGCACTCCCTAAAGATGTTACGGGGCAAAAAAAGAGTCTTTGCCCTAAGGAAGCTCACGGTCCAGCAGGGAAGGGAGAGATGACAGAAGACAAACCATAGTCACGTCAAAGGCACCTTCTGAGTAAGAGCCTGGGAAAAATGTCAAATCAGTGGCATGAAAAGTAAGTGCTTTGAGAGGTCAGGACAAAAGGCAAGACTAAAGTAGAAAAGTTACCATCATTATTTGTCACACAGTGCTAGGCTAGTGCCAGCTCTGTGGGCAGACAGATGAATCAGACCCAGACTCTGCCTTCATGAAGCCAGCTGCCTAGCTGAGGAGAGAGATGTGTAAACAGAAACTCTCAACAGAGTGTGCTAAGAGCTAAGTGCTAACACAAAGAAAGAAGAGATGATCTCTATCTGGTAGACACTGAGCCATGAAGACTTCCTAGAATCAGCTTGGTTTTGAGGAACATATAGATGTTTTTCATTGTGCAGAGAAAACAGAATGTGAGGAGGCACAGAGGTGTGACGTGTGCAGGTAAATCACGAGTGATTCAGTCTGTAAAGCAGCAACTGCAAGGGGATGTAGGGAGTGGTTAGTGATGAGGTCAGGTAAGTAGGTAAGGACCCTCAAGATCACACTGGGGTGCACAGCACCATCCTGGCCAGTGATAGTTTTAAGGCGAGGAGAGACATGACTTGCAGCACAGAAAGATCATGCCAGGAAGAGGGCAGAGAACAGAGTGGAGGCCTGTGACCTGGAGACAAAGAAAATAGTTGGTGGGCTGCTTTAAGAATCCAGGTAAATAATGAAGAGCTCAGTCAGTGGGATATAAAGCAAGAATGAATTTAAGGGATTTTTAAGTAGAATTGACCAAATCTAGGATCTGATAGGATGGGGAGGTGGGGAGAAGGAGGAGGAAGAGAAAGGTGAGCAAGCAGGAAGAATCTGGAATTGTATTGTGTAAATAGAACTTTCTATGATGATGAATATGTTCTATAGCTGTACTTCCCAATGGGTTAGCTACTAGCCACATATGGTTTGTGAGTACTTGAAATATAGCCAATGTGACTGGAGAACTAAAAATGTTAATACTTTTAATAGCCACATATGACATTTGACATGTGACTGTGACTATGACTACCATGGACAGTGCAGATCCAGAATGTCTCCGAGTTTAACCTTTGGTAAGATCACTTGGAGGTGATAAGGGAAGACTTGATTTCTTCAGTCAAACATTATACAAATAGATACAGAAAAAGTTAAGTCTATGTACATTTTCATCCCACCTTCCTGAGGTAGTAACTAGTACTGACAGCTTGGTCTGAGATTTTTCATCTCTCTCCTTGCTCATACAGATTATACACACACAACATGTGTTAGTTTTGTTTAATGGAAAATAAGGCCATCCCTAAAATTTACTTTCAGACATCACTCTGAAATGCATTTTCTTCAATTATGAACATAAAGATGTGTGAGATGAGCAGTGTTTTAAAGACAGATATGTAGGGGAGGACTTACAACTAAAGAGTCAGAGTGTTTGGGAAGTCAGGGGGAGGGAGAGATAAGAAGGCAGGCCTGCAGCATGGTGGAGGTACATCAGTCCAACTGGGGCTAAGACAGGTTTGTGATCAGTGTCAGAAATAGAGCAGAAAAGGTGGCTGGGCAACTCCACCCTCCTCCTGAGTACCTGTAGTCCAGGGTACAGCAGACCACTCAGCAAAGGGTGGTCCACCTGCTTTACGACCTCAGCTCCAGCTTTCTTGGCATCGTGCTGTGTGACCATGGAGGAGAGTCTGTACACATCTAGTGTGTACTCTCTGAAGAGGAAAGGAATTAGGGACAGCTGTAAGATCGGGCCTGGGCCTCAGCTTAATCCTAAAGCACATTAATTAACTCTCCCAATCTTAAAATATTCCCAGACAACACCACCTGGTGGCTTCTAAAATGTGAGTGGCCCATCCTCTCTTTCAAAATATTACTTTATGTTTATGTGTTTCCTTTGTAAAGATGGCTTTAATTAATCTTTTTCTTTACTCATCTCTTGAAACACTGTTTCCTTGCCATTCCCCTCCATTCTTTTTCTGAAATGCCTATTAAATATGTATCAGAATTTCTCAATCTAACTTTCATGTCTTTTAAACTTAAATACATAGAAGGACTAATGAACAACATGAAGAATAGTGTACTCATCAGTCAGTTTAAGAAAAAGGACCTAATTACTTCTGGAGCTCCTGTACTCCCCTTCACGGTCCTATTCCACTTCCTTTCCCTCGAGAATACCCGCTATCCTGAAGTTCTGTATTTCTTTCTGGTTTTACACTGTTTATATCTCTAAGCAATGTGCTGTAAACATTCTTTTTTTTTTTTTGTAAACATTCTTAAATGTGTATCCTAGTTTACATGTGCAAGTTCTTTGTATATGCCTAGGAGAATTTCTGGACCACAGGGGACATGAATCTTTAAAAAAATTTTTTTCATTTACGTATAGTTGATATACAATACTACATTGGTTGGAAGTATACAACATAGTGATTTGACAGTTATCTACATTATTAAATGCTCACCCCAACTAGTGTAGTTACTGCCAACATAGAATATTACAGAATTACTGACAATATTCTTTATGCTGCACCTTTATCTCTGTGACTAAATTATATTATAATTGAGATTTTGTGCCTTTTTATCCCTTTTCCCTACCCCCAGGAGATTTTAATCTCGAACTTTAGTTGGATAATGGCAAACTATTTTCCAAAGTGGCTTTTATCAATTTTAAAATATTTAATATTGCCATTATTTAAAATTTTGTCAATTTGGGAAACATGGTTTCTTACTGCAGTTTTAATCTGTATTTCTTTGAATAGTAAAAGGAGGTTAAGCATCTTTCTATATACATATCAATCATTTGGTTTCTTCTGCAAAATGCCTATTTAAGTCTTTTTTACTGGATTGATTCATTTTTTTGAGAATTGATTTTGTAGTTTGTGACATATGATACTGGATATTAATCCTTTGCCAGTTATATGTGTTATATTTTCTCCCAATTGGTGGCTTGTCTTTTTACTTCACTTTTGATGTACTGTAGGTCTTAATTTTCATCAAGTTGAATTCACCAACCTTTTCCAGTAATTTGTGGTTTTTGTGTGTCTTTATTTTACCTGCCATAAAAGAAAGTCCTATATACTGTCTTTTAAATATTTTATAGTTTGGCCTTTAATTAAATCTTTAATGCATTTGGAATAGAAAGATTTTTCCCCCATACGGATAACCAATTCTCTGCATTGGTTTTTATGGGTTAGAAACAGAAATCACATTAATCACTTACAAGTTAATCACTTCTTACCTGTACTAGTTCCCATACCTATGACTCTTGATGCATAAAGGAAAACAGTATATTACGGTTATGCTTTATTTTCATGACGTGGCTGTACTTACATTGTTTCCTGTAAGAACGATATGCTCCAAGAATTTGGAGGCAGCTAGACAGCAAGTCTGAAAGCAGTTTATCAATTAAAATGTAATATGATTTTTCCTGGACCTCTATTGTGTTTAATGATCAATAAATATGAGAGGTGCTCTCTCAGCATCACTCTTGCACTGTTAAGCCTTGAGTCCCCTGGCTAGTCCTTTCACGTCTTCAAAATCTCATCACGTCGCCTCCCTTCCCTTCCCTGTGGGCCAGCGGCAGAGAGGAGCTAACAGGTTTTTATTAAAAAGTTTATTCTTTCTCTGCTGAACTGCAATTTCCAGCTCTGTCATATGTTAAGTTTCTCTATTTGTGAAGGTCTATTTCTTTCTTTTGTTTTTTTATATAGTTTATTTTGGTATCATTAATCTACAATTACATGTGCAATATTATGGTGATTAAACTACCCCCTTCATCAGGTCCCCCCCACCAACCCCATTACAGTCACTGTCCATCAGCGTAGTGAGATGCTGTGGAGTCACTACTTGTCTTCTCTGAGTTGTACAGCCCTCCCCATGCCCCCACAACATTACATCTGCTAATCGTAATGCCCCTTTTTCCCCCTTGTCCCTCCCTTCCCACCTATCCTCTCCAGTCCCTTTCCCTTTGGTAACTTGTGAGGTCTATTTCTGAACTCTCTATTCTGTTCCAGTGGGTAATTCTCAATCCCCATGCTTTATAAATGACAAAGGATTTGGTATCCAGAATACATAAGAACCTCCTTAAGAAAAAAAAAATAGAAAAATGGGCCAAAACTTGCATAGACACTTTACAGAAGAGGAGACACAAATGGCCAACAAAAACATGAAAATAACTTTTTTTCAGATATTGTACCCGTGTACTTGAATGGTAGCTTGGAAGGGTATAGATTGTTAGGTTGGAAATTCTTCTCCTTTGGAATTTTAAAGGCTTTGCTTCATTGCTCTTTGGTTTTCAGTGTTCCTTTTGAGAAATGCAAAGCCATTCTGATTCCTGACATTTTGTATATGATTTCTTTTGTCCCTTTGGAAGTTTGTAGAATACATTTTTTTTCTGTTCCCAGTGTTCTGAAATTTCCAGATAATGTACTTTAGTGTGGGTTTATATCATCCATGTGTTAGGCACTTGATGGGTCTTTTCAATCTGGAAACCCATGTCCTTTAATTGTTTTTAAATTATTTCATTGATGACTTTCTTCCCTCTGATTCTTTATTTTCTTTTATGGAACACTTACTATTCAAATATGTGAACTCCTGGCCTACGACTCTGATTTTCTTACCTTTTTCTCTTTTCCCCCCATTGTGCTCCATGAGGCCACAAAAACCAAATGGTCAAACATATACAATTCAAGGAGCTCTCTCAAGGTGCAAGTAGTTTTTCAGTGTTCTACTTACCGTATTTGTAGATTCTAAGATGCATTTTTTGAACATTACCACCTCTGAAATCTAGATGTGTCTTTCAAACAACAACATGCTATAGTAGCTTAATTAGTAGTATTTTTAAAGACATCTTAAATTACTGAAATACAATATCCCTTTGTATTCCCACTTTCTTTGGTTTCTGGGCACTGAGTATTCCTGACTAATTTGTCAACTGACTAATATGAAACAGTGAGGAAGTTTAAAAAATATTTTATCTAGCAGTTTTAGTTGTTTTCAGCAGGAAGGCTGGTCAGAGTACCTAGTCTGCTAGACTGCTGGAAACAAAAGTCCTTATCCACATCTAAAACACACTTACAGTTTTTTGGTCCATCTGTCTGGACTGCACTCTGGGTGAATTTCTTAGTAATACCTTTCAAATCTCTAATTTTCTCTAACTATGTTGAGTTTAGAGTTGATCTCTTCTATTGGTAGTTGGCTTGTGGGATTTGTTTTGTTTTGTTTCATTTTAATGACTGACTTTTTCATTTGTACCTCATTCTGTTTTATAATTTCCTTTTTTAAAAAATGCATGTTATTCCTTGGCATTTTAGACCTTTTTGTCTTTTTGGTAGTATCAGTGATAGAGCACTTTTACATGGCGGACAGCCTGGCTCCGCGATGGTTCCTCTGGCTTTCGGCAGGAAGCCTGCTTTGTCCCCACTCCCTGCTTCCAGACTGGAACCTGCTGACCTGTAACTTCAGCCCAACTCACCAATTTGCTTTTCAGTTCTACTTCTCTTACCACAGAGATGTTTACCTTGTTTTTGAACCTGGCTATGTGTTTCAGTTTTTCATTTTTATATTTTTGTCTATCGTTGCTGTGTTTGGAACAGAGGCACAGCAAAGTGTGCACTTATAAAGCCATCTTCCTTTGAAGTCACTTTTATATGCAGAAAAAGATCAAGTGACTTTGAAGCAAAATAGCTTTATTTACTTCCTTTTCTCATATCCCACATTCTGTTCAATTTTAGGAGAATAAAAACCTTGCCTGAGTGATTCACTGTTATAATCCCAATAGCTAGAACAGCATTTGGCATATAGTAAGAACTCAATAAATATTCTCATGACTCACCTTCTTCAGGTCTCACATTTCATCTTATAACAGAGGTCTTCTCTAGTTGCCTTATTTAAATAAAAATCCCCACTCCCCAAGAACTTCTTCTCCCAGCCCCTCTCCACCTGCCTGCTTTGTAGCACCTATCACCACCTGACACACTATATAAATTACTTGTTAACTTGCTTTTTCATTTTTTCATCTGTATTCCCTTGCTGAAATGTAAGCCTCATCAGGATAGGGATTTTTGTTTTGGTTTACTTTTGTATACCAGCACCAAAACAGTGCCTGCCATAGAACAAATGCTTCATAAATATCTTTAGAATATATATGAAAATAAATGAAACCGCAGGTACTCTACCAAGGCTATAGGTTCAAACATCTGTTTATATAAAAATGTTTATATGCTTTATTTAAACCTCTAATGTTCAACAGTGGGGAATGGTAAAGAAAATGATGTTAGGTAAAGTAAAAAAAAGAAACCAACTTTCAAGCAAGAGGTTTGGGCTCACTTCCCAGCTTTTCTACTTTCTAGCTGTATGAATTTGGGAAAGTTAAATCTGAATCTATTTCCTTATTTGTGAAATAGGATAAAACAATGCTTACCTTAAAAAGTTGTTTCAAGGGTTTAAATGCAGAAGTGACTAGTACAGAGATACATGGCTTATTTGAGAGGTCTTAAAAATAAGTGCAGAGTCTGTGAGGCAGCACAGGGGAATTGCTTAGGAAATTAAGTTAAAAAATTAGGCCACAAGATTAATCTATGTGAACATTACAAATATGAACAAAACTGACCATGATAAGATGGAACAACTGTTGAGAAGGTGAGAAACAAAGGAAATACTTCTCTTTCACATTTCTTTTATCATTTGCTAAGGCTGGAAGGAGAAAGTGAATCTGAATTGTTCATCATTCTCCCATGTGCTGTGAGCTCTACAAGGCCAAGGACTTGTTATGGTTACATGTATATCTCCAACAAATAGGATAGTACCTAGGCAGTGACTAGTCAATGCATTTTTGATGGATGAATTAAAAGGACAAAGGGTATCCATTTTTTAATAGCTCTTAATAGGTAAGGTCAAACAGCTCCCAAAGCAAATTTAAAGAGCGTCTGGACTCCACAGGCCTATAATTAGCTAGAAGCCTGAGAGTCAAGATGAGGGTGGCTGGTTAAGCACTTACTTGCTGAGCTGGTAATCAGTGCCTTTGATGAACTGGAGCTTCTCCAAGGGTACACCAATGCTCTCCAGCATTGCCTTGATCACATTCTCATAGTAGCTGGTTCGGAGTTCTAGAAGTTCCCATGGGGCTTTCATGTTATCCAAGTATGCGTGAAGGTCCGCAAACAGAACTGTTACCTGGATAAGTGATAAGGGACAAATAAATTGTGGATTTGTCCACGTACCTCCAAACCCCCTTCCTGCCCTTGTTAAATCTCTAATGGCCATTCCCTAAGGGCAACTGTTTGGCTTATAACATTACTTCTTACCTCACATCCTGCTTTCAGGAAGTCTGCAATCTTAGACATAGGCACGAAGTAAGCCACATGAGGCTTGCCTGTGGTCGCTGTCCCCCAGTAAACTTTAAGTTCCCGCTCCTTCAGGATCTCCTTCAGCTTCTCTTCTCCCAGAACCTCCTATTGTAGAAGCAGAAGAGCTGGTTTAATGCTGTTGCCCCACCTTGCTCATCCTTTACCTTGTGACAAGGAAAACAAAGGCATGCGTCACTGGGGGGCCAGGCTTGGGGCCAGCAGGGAGGTCCAGCCATGCTCTCAGAGCTGAGTGAGAGCCAATGTAAGCTGTTGCTGTTGCTAGGAACACTCTAGTGAAATGACACAGAGGTTAGAGGAACAGGGCATGTCCCTAACCACATCTTCCTTCCAACTACTTCTCACACTCCTTCCTTTCACAGCCAACTTCTTGAAATAACTGTCTCTTCTTCTGGGCTCTATGCTTTATCTCCTGTTGCAATTTGAATTCCATACAGCATCACACCACTGAAAATGCTCTTGCGAAGATCACAGGTGACCTCCATCTTGCTAAATTCAATGGATGTTTTTTAGTCCTCACTCTCTCCCTGAAACACTTTCCTCTTCTGGTTTTCTTTATTTTATTCTCCTCGTTTTCCTCCTAATTCTCTGGCTGCTGGCTCAGGTTTCTTTGCAGTTGTTCTTCCTCCTAATCATTAAATATTAGCAATCCTTGCAGCCCTAAGTCTTCTCTTCTTACTCTACATCCTCCCTAACTGATCCCCTTCAGTTGCTTCAGTTACTACTTATGAGCTAGTAACTACCAAGTCTCCTGCTCAAACCTATATATGGAACTCTGCACTTGTTAAAAATCCAGTCAATTCAAAGTCAACAGTTCAAAATTAAACTCAGGCTCACCTTCCTCCCTCTTCCCTAATCATCTTTTTCACTTATAATTTCACCCTTAGTGCAGTAAATGGTACTATCATTCATTATGTTGCACAAGTTACTCCAGAACAGTTCTTAAAACCTCCTACTTCTCTCCACCTCCCCACAGATCTAGTCCAGGCCACCACTTGATCACACCAGGATTACTGTTAAGAACCCCTAACAGGTCTCTAATATCTATTCTTGTTCTCTCCATGTTCCAAAAGGTAGCCAGGAGATCTTTAAAACCCCAAATTTGATTAACTCATTCACCTATTTAAATACTTTAATGATTTCCCTTTGCCCTGAAACAATATTGGAAAAATCCTAAGAAGTTGGTATGCTGCTGATAAAAGAGACCTTAGTGTTTTGTCAAGTGATCCTTTGACGAGGCTATTGGAAATCATGAAGGACAAATACTGTTTCGTTGGTTTAAATAACTTATCAGCAGGACTTGTTAAAATCTTATTTTAACAAGTTCCAAGCTGGACAGAGCCTGATCCTGTATCCTCTGAGCCCTGACTATTTGGACACTTGGAGAGTTCTCACTCTCCAAGGAAAGGGCATATCACTTACCCTTTAAAACCTGAGTGAGTCAACACCATTAGCTTTGTGTATCCTTTGTCCCTGGCCAGCACTGTTTCATGGAGAGAGGACAGGAGACAAAGGATCTGGCTATGGGGAAGCATGTTAAGAATCTCTGGTTAAGATGAAGTTATGAGTGGAAAAAACTCAAATGTCCATCATCTTATGAATGAAGAAACAAAATGTAGTGTACCCATATAATGGACTATTATTCAGCTATTATAAAGAATGAAGTACTGACATCTGATATGAATGCACTTGAAAATATTATGCTAAGTGAAATAAGTCAGACACAAAGGCCACATATTATATGATTCCATTTACATGAAATGTTCAGAATAAGCAAATTAGAAACAGAAAGTAAACCAGTGTTTCCCTACGGCTGAGGAGAAGGGAGGAATGGGCAATGATTGCTAATAGCTGCAAGGTTTTTTTGGTGATGAAAATGTTCTGGAATTATATAATGGTGATAACTGCATAACCTTATGGTTATACTAAAACCCACTGAACTGTACACCTTAAAAGGGTGAATTTTATGGTATGTGAATTGTATCTCAAAAAAAAGAGAAAAAAAAAACCAAGCTGTGGACCAACCACTCTCACTGCTCTTAGAATAAGTCCCAATTTTAAATGTAGTCTAAAGGCCTTCATGACCTTGTCCCTCTGCCTATCCCTCTTAAAAAAAAAAAGTAAAATGCACAGAATTTTGGGGTGGATGTATGGGAGGGGGATAAAGAGGCACAAAAATCTCAATCATAATATAAGTTGGTCACAGGGATGGAAGGGCAGCATTAAGAATATAGTCAATGTTTCTGTAATGCCTTCTTGTGTTGGCAGATAGTAACCGCACTAGGTGGGGTGAGGATTTAATAATGTGGGTAACTGTTGAATCACTGTGTTGTACACTTGAAACCAATATAATATTGTACATCAACTATACTTCAATAAGAAATAAATTTTTAAAAAATATTAAAAAATATATAGTACATCATAAGGTAATAAATTCTATGGAGAAACAAACAAAAAAGTAGAGCAAGGGATGAGACAGTTCTGGTCGTAAGGGGTTTATTTAAATAAAGTGAACAGGAAAGGCCTTCCTGATAATGTGACAATAGTGGTCTAAGCAAGACAAAGGAATGAACAATATAAATATTTAAGTGCTTCTATTTACAATAGCCAAGAAATGGAAGCAACCTAAGTGTCCATCAGTAGATGAATGGATAAAGAAGATGTGGTACATATACACAATGGAATATTATTCAGCCATAAGAAGAAAACAAATCCTACCATTTGCAACAACATGGATGGAGCTAGAGGGTATTATGCTCAGTGAAATAAGCCAAGCCGAAAGACAAGTATCAAATGATTTCACTCATATGTGGAGTATAAGAACAAAGAAAAAATACTGAAGGAACAAAACAGCAGCAGACTCACAGAACCCAAGAACAGACTAGTAGTTACCAAAGGGAAAGGGACTGGGGAAAATGGGCGGGAAGGGAGGGATAAGAGGGAAAAAGGGGCATTACGATTAGCAGATATAATGTTGGGGGGGCACGGGAGGGCAGTACAACTCAGAGAAGACAAGTAGTGATTCTATAGCATCTCACTACGCTGATGGACAGTGACTGTAATGGGGTTGGTGGGGGGGACCTGATGAAGGGGTAGTTTAATAACCGTAATATTGCACATGTAATTGTAGATTAATGATAATAAAATAAATTATATTAAAAGAAAAAAAAATATTTAAGTGCTTGATCTGCACTCTGCTCACTCTACTCTGGCTGAATTAGCTTTCTCTCTGAACCATAGTGTTCGTTCTTCCCTCTGGGTCTTGACCTGGGTTTCTTCTCCCTCCCTCCTTCCATTCTTCTGGTTAACTTGTGCTTCTGCGGTTCTTGGAAACAGCAGGAACATATGTGGGGTGAAGAGGTAATCTGCATCTATCAAGCAGCAGTTCAGAGGTGACTCCCTTAGTCTTCCCTGACACTCCCTCCGGCCCTCTCCCCTAATTATCTTTCAAAATTCCAGGTATGGTACTTTCCAGTACTTGCTTCACCCGTAATTAAGTGTTTGGATTATGGATCATTTTTAACGTACGTGTGATTCCCTCCAGACAAGCTCTGGGAGGGCAGGGCCCTGACGTAGCCCTAGCGCCTGGCACACGGGGGCGGGGGGCGAGTCCTGTATTCAAAGCCCGGCCGACGCAAGGTACTGTACCCAGGAGGTAACCCCAGTGCTTTCTGTGTTACCCAAATAAGTGCTGTTTGACTGACTGACAGACCAGAAGTGAGGTCTGCACTTTCTCTCAGCGCGGAGTCCCCGACCCCACACACTTGAGACCCCAGTAATGGGGCTCAGAATCAATGGATCCTGGGCCCCCAGCCTCCAACGGCGCATTTCCAACCCCGAAACCCGACCTGCAGGTTCCGGGTGATAAGGTGCAGCTTCTCTTCAGGGCTCAGAGCGTCCCCCATTGCTCCGCTGCCCCTGTCTCCCGCGCTCAGGCTGGTAACCGCGCCCCTTCCTCGGTCGCCGCTGTCGCCGCCGCCGCAGCGTGCGGGAACTGTATCGCTGGTCAGGTTAGGTTGCATCAGCTGAGCTCGTCGCTCGGCTTCCTCGGCCTGGACCCTTCCTAAGGAAAAAGTCGGGAGCAGCAGAGAGTCGAGTGGGTCGATGAGACCAAACGGGGTGGGGCCAGTAACTGGGATAGGCGGTGCGGGGGGCGGGGTTACGGCTCTTGCGCGGGGCGTAACCTCCTGGGAGGCGGGGCAGCTTCCTGCCAATCAAGGTCTGCTTGCTCGCCCCCTGGCGCTGGTCCGGCTGCCTCGGGGTGGGGGAGGTCGGGAAGGGGGCGATAAAATGGCGCAGGGGGCGGAGTGAGGCGCAGTCTTTCGCCCGGCTTCGGCCCCGCTTCCGGAGGTGAAGAGCGGGAGGGACAGGGGGTCGGTGTTTCCCAGGTGGGAGGGGGATGGGGGCGCCTGTTGCTTCAGTAGGGGGCCGGGAACACGGTCCGCCCCATTGAAGGGTTGGGAGGGCCTCGTCCTGCTAGGAGAAGGGCCCGTTCTCGTACCTGAGGTGATGGCGGCGGGAGGGGGTCGTTTCCCTGCCTCCCACCTCCACGTCGGCGGGCCGTAGATGCCCCCCACCCTGCTCAGGAAAATAGAGGCTGTTTGGTCACCCGAGAAGCAGGGAGCGACGTCGGTTTTCCCTCCCCAGTGGGGGTCGGAGAGAATGGAGGTGTAGGTGGATGGAGAATGCCTCTGCCTTCGACCCCATTGCGGGTGTTGCCGCTGCCTTCAGGTGGGGGAGGGAGGGGTGTCTCGGGAGAGCGGGGCCTTGATCGGCCTGAGGTGTGGATGTGGATAGCCATCCTCAGGATGAGGGGTGCACCGCGCTGGCCTGCTGGGGGAGGAGCGGGGAGCTAGCCCGGGCTTCTCCCGCCCTGCGCCGGGAGGCGGGAATTCTAGGCCTTTACGGAGGAGGGGGCGGGGAAGTGCGAAGGCCTAGCTCGAGGGCGATGCCGCGCCTTGGCCCTTGGATTTCTGAGGAAGAGCCGAGGGAGGCCAAGCGGTATCCTACGAAGGGTGGATTTGGGCCATCCTTCTTCCTGACTCTCCAGGACTGGGCCGGAGGAAGGCAGTTGGAACCGCCCGGGGAGGGGGGGCGGGGACTTGGTGAAGGCCAAGAAGTGATTGAATTGTCCACCTGCTGCCCCAACCTGATGTCTGGTTCCTTGTGGATTTGTCAGAGGCACCAGGCTTTAGCAAACCTGGCTAAATTATTAAAGAAGGAAGGAAACCTGTTGCTGCAGCTTAGTAAGATTTGGTATCTATGCCCCTGTGGGAGAAGAGTCCTTTGCACTCTTATCAAGTGAAACGTTACCTGAAGCAGAGATTTCCAGCCTGGGTATGTTTTTCTGTCCTACAGTGTTTCCAGTTGCCTCAAAAGGAGTTGCAGAATTTTTACAGATAATTTCAGTTCACTTTGATGTTTAAAGGTTTTGCCCGTTTTAAGGGGTGATAAAGCCTACTGAGTGCATTTTGTGCTGTGTGCCTCACATTCATTGCGTATGTAAAATAAAGGAAATCAAAGGCCAGTGGGGAAGTCTTTTGTGCCTTGGAAATCATCCTTGCCCTTAGCCATACCTGTCAGGTCCAGCTTGTTAATGCTCTTGGTTTTAGAGCCTTAAGAGAGGTATATGTGGGGTGTGTCTGGTGTTGCACTTTTAGTGGCCTGAATAAAATAAGGCTTTGTGCTCTAAGGCAATAGGTTTTCTTAGGTACGATAAAAATAGAAAGGAAACCAGTTTCTGAGATTGCAACCAGGAGGTTAGAGAACAGCGAGGGGGTGGTAAACTGAAGTGTGAAGAAGGGGGTGGACAGGTGAGAGAGACATGGAAGGACAGAATGGGGTCACAGGAGGGATGGGGAGCAGAGGAAGTAGGAGACAGATGGGCGACGGGAGAAGTATTCCTTTAAAAATAACGTCATATTTTAGGTGAAGGTTACACAGCAAGTGCAAAAAAAGGCAGGTGATGGTAGAATGGCAGACAGAAGTACTAAGGCTGTCTTGTGGAACTTCAGTTTGAACTTTTAAATTTATCAAAGATCCCCGCTCACCCTTACAAATTCATTAAATATCAGCTTTCATTAGTATAGGGCTTTTAAGTGTAGAGTGCTTTTATACACGTCCCCTCATTTGATCCTCCTAATCTGTGTTTGAAGTTAACAGTAATTTTCCCTTGTTTTTCAGATTAGTGTTCTCATCTGTACTGAGGTTGAGGGACTTCTAGTGAATTGCTGAGGTCTCTGAATTTTAGTCCAGTGCCTCTGTACAAGATAATTCTGTGGCCATTAGTGTGCAGAATTTGCCTAATATTTTAGATGTCCACATAGCCTCATCTGTAATTAATTTAGTGACAATATGATTGCAGCTGGGATTAAACTAGAAGAGATTAGAGCATACTGTGTAAATTCTTAACAAGCAGGGACGAGGGGATGTTCTTTACCAGTTTAGCACTTCTGTTCCCTACCATTCCTCTGCTTCTCTTAAGACTCTTCATGGGTCAGGGAAATGATGAAGGGGAGTGAAATAATAACTATAGCCACTACTAATTTAGCTTTTAAGTTTTGCCTGTAGTGTGCTTGCGCTTTATGTCATGATCTCGTTTCTTGCAACAACACCATGAGGTAGGTACTATGATGGTCCCTATTTTATAGGGGAGGACATTTGAAACTTAAGAATGTAATCATTTTATCTTTGCCCAATGATTAATTTTTAAATATTTTTATTGTTAAATATTTTAAACATAAAAATTACAGGGTGTACCATAGTAATGAATACCCTTATACCCACCATCTTAACATTGCCATATATGTTTTAGGTTTTTTCTGGTTACTGTTTTTTAAGGAAATAAAACATTACAGTTAGAATTGGAGCTACTCATGCTCCCTTTACATTCCTCTTCCCTCCACTCCACCAGAGGTAACCACTATCCTGAATTTGGTGTTTCTTATTCCTATGGATGTTTTTATAATTTAATGATAGATGTATGTATCCATGTACAGTATATGGAATTGTTCTTTAACAGATAAATTGCAAGGAAAAAATGGGGAATCTAGAGATTAAAAAATACAAGATGTATCAAACAATCACAATGTATTGATCTTAATTTGGATACTGATTTTAAAAAGTTTTTTAATAGGACATTTATAAAATGATTGGGAATCTGAACTGGTATTTTATGATAAAGAATTCTTGTTGTTTACGGTTGAAATGATGTAATGTCTGGGATTTGCTTCAAAATAATCCAGTAAAGGGGGGAAGTAGATGGAGCAAGATTAGCTATGGGTTGATAGTTGAGGCTGGGTGATAGGTATATGGGGGTTCATTATTACGTTATTTTTGTTTAAGTTAGAACAAAAATACTTTCTAAAAGGAGGAAATAAAAGTTATAAAAGAATGATTTGTGCAAGTTATTATGGATATGGTCCTGCTTTGCATGCTTTTGCTCCCAGACCTGTTGGAACAGTCTGGGGGAAGCTCGGAAGAGCTAGCTCTGTGCCTCTGAATGTTGTGTGGTCCAGGAATTGATGTTTTCAGTGTTTGTGAAGGAAATTGGTCCTGTGTATATATACACAGTAAAGTTAGAAAGTAATGATGTTTTTCTTTTGGTGAGGTTTGGCCACATTCCGAGGTATTTCTCATGTTCTGTTCTACCTGGGAAGTCAAGGGAAGCCTGTGCATAATGAGATGTCTTAAATTATTTTTGCCAATGGACTGAAAGCCCTTTTTGGTATCTGCATCTTTCATAGTGTATTAAAGAGGGTACTGAATTTAGTAAAAGGCAAAAGATTTATGCGATCTGAAGAGAAACCAGAGTATAGAGGGTACTGAATTTAGAAGGTTCTACCATTTATTGACTGACTTGGGGAAGTCTCTTAAAAGGGTGGTAGGAAAAAACATTGCCTTTGGAATTAGACCTGGGTTTGGATCCTTGTTTTATCATTTAGGAACTGTGTGTACTTGGTTAAGTTACATAGTGCTTCTGAACTTTAGTTTCCCAAGAGGGAAAATCTATTGAACTCTTCCTTTGGTCAACGCATTTGGACTAACCCCTCTGAAGTTGGAACGAGAGTGAGGGTAGTGGCTCAGAAAGGGCTTCTCAGAAATATAGCTGTTTAACCCCAGTGCCTCTAATTCTTGTGCTTGACAACCACAAACTTTTTTTTTAATATAATTTATTTTGGTATCAATCTACAATTACATGTGCAATATTATGGTTATTAAACTACCCCTTCATCAGGTCCCCCCCACCAACCCCATTACAGTCACTGTCCTTCAGCATAGTGAGATGCTATAGAATCACTACTTGTCTTCTCTGAGTTGTACAGCCCTCCCTGTGCCCCCCCCAACATTACATCTGCTAATAATCATAATGCCCCTTTTTCCCTCTTATCCCTCCCTTCCCACCCTTTTTCCCCAGTCCCTTTCCCTTTGGTAACTTTTAGTCCGTTCTTGGGTTCTGTGAGTCTGCTGCTGTTTTGTTCCTTCAGTATTTTTTCTTTGTTCTTATACTCCACATATGAGTGAAATCATTTGATACTTGTCTTTTTTGGCTTGGTTTATTTCACTGAGCATAATACCCTCTAGCTCCATCCATGTTGTTGCAAATGGTAGGATTTGTTTTCTTCTTGTGGCTGAATAATATTCCATTGTGTATATGTACCACATCTTCTTTATCCATTCATCTACTGATGGACACTTAGGTTGCTTCCATTTCTTGGCTATTGTAAATAGTGCTGCAATAAACATAGGGGTGCATCTGTCTTTTCAAATTGGGCTGCTGCATTCTTAGGGTAAATTCCTAGGAGTGGAATTCCTGGGTCAAATGGTATTTCTATTTTGAGTTTTTTGAGGAACCTCCATGCTGCTTTCCACAATGGTTGAACTAATTTGCAGTCCCACCAGCAGTGTAGGAGGGTTCCCTTTTCTCCACATCCTCGCCAACATTTGTTGTTGTTTGGACAACCACAAACTTTTAACTAAGTAAAAGAAAAAATTTTCTGAAAGTAAACTTTTTCTTACTGGTGCCTAAAGAAATAGCTCTATAAAATAACCCAGTCACTGATCAGAGAAATCACTTTTCTCTTCATAGAGGCACCTGCTTCAGTGCCTCGAACTCTCTCAGAACAGTGCAGGAATATTGGTAAAATAAAAACTCTTAGCAGATCTAAGTTTAAATACAACAGAAAACAGTGAACGTAATGGGGTATGTGGTGGGGACTTGATAATGGGGGGAATCTAGTAACCACAATCTTGGTTATGTAATTTTATATTAATGATGCCAAAATAAAGAAACAAACAAACAAATACAACAGAAAGCTTAACTTCTTTGATAAAAAAATCTATGGTACAGAGTTCTCTTGAAGGCTAGGGTTAAAAAATGTGTCTCAGTACCTGGTATTCAATATTTCTTCCCTCTCTTTCCTATCTCATTTATGAGTGAGTTTAACTAGGTTCCTTTTTAAAATTTATTTTCTCCCTGTTTTATTGAGATATAAATAACATAAAATTGTGTTAGTTTAAAGTGTACAACATAATGCCTTGACACATATACATATGGAATGATTACCACAATAAGTTTAGTTAACATACATCACCTCACGTAAGTTTAGTTAACATACATCACCTCACATACTTAAAATTTTTTTTTCCTGTGATGAGAACTTTTAAGTTCTGCTCTCTTAGCAACTTTCGAATATAAAGTATAGTATTAAATATAGTCACAATTCTGTACATTACTCACTAGGTCCCTTCTAAAATTCTATAATCCCTCTCCTTCTCTTTCCCTGTACCATTTTATATTTTCTTATATTTTTGTATAACTTTCATTGTTGTTTCCCTAGCAGATTATACATTCCTTGAGGGTGGAAACCATAGCTTTATTTCTTAGAAATCATATAAAGATATATCTAGCTCAGTGCTGTGTGATGATGGTAGCTCAGAAAATGATTTCTAAAAGAATGTGTGAACTAAAACTAAAATTCAGAGTGTGAGGTAGAGGGAAGTGGGGTGAGGGGAAATTCTTAAAAGGCTGCATAAGGAATCCTCCAAATTGAGTTTGGTGTTTATTCTTACAGCTTCTCAGATGTTGACATGTAATACTAATAACCTCGCCCATCTAAAAAATAATTACAGATTAGATCTATCATTAGCTGTTTAAATTTAGGTTTTAATTATGTAAGTAATATATAAATATTGAAGTAGAAAAGTAAAATGATACTGACTATAACGTCTCCTCTTGACCTCTCTCAGTTCCCCTGCAGGATATAACAGCTATTGGTTTTGTGTTTGTATTTTTCTAGACCTGTTCTTTGCATTTGTGTATGTATTGAAAATGAGACTTTTGTATGTGTGGTCATGATTAACTTTTAGATCTTGGAGGATATTGCCTAGTTGCCCTTCTCTATCATTTCTCCAATTTATAAATGAGGAGACAAATGCAGGTGGTTAAGTGGCTTATCCAAAATTTTACAACTAGTTAATGACAGGACCAGGATTACAACCCAGCTCTTTGTACTCCCAAGCCAGTATTAATCCTCCTAGAGCAAATGTTATTCTTAAGTACAAATTGTTGGGAGGAACAAAACTAGTTCCTTTGTTGCATAATTTTTCTGTAAAGATTTTTCTTTTATGTTCTTGACTCAAAATCCAACTTTTTGATATTTAAAAAAAAATCAGGATCAAAATTAATAGGTAGAACACCTTAAAACATAATACAGTTGACTTTGTAATTAGCAAAGTTGAAAGTGATGAGAAGATCCTCTAATTTTCTTTGTGCCTGCAGGAAGGTGGGAGTCAATCATTTTGACAAGTCTCCCAAAAGGAACAGCTAGCAAAGAGCTGAAGCTTTTCCCATTTGGTCTCGTGGCAAAGGCAGAGATCACGCCAGCAGCTCCATACAGTATGGAAGACAATTCTCTCTCTTCTTATATTCTTAAAGATTTTGTTAATTTCAAAAGCAATACCTGTTTTCTAAAAGTGTAGACTGTGAAAATACAAACATTTTACATAATATATGTTTTATGTTATATAAAAAGACAGTGAAATCACTATATAATATATATTTGTATGTGGTGGATATTATTTCATGAGAGTATATACAAATCTGTTTCATGGTGTTTTTAAATAGTTGTAAAGTATTCGATAGCTTGAATGTACTATGATTTTACTCTGGTTCTGGTGACATTTAGGTTGTCTTCAGTATTTGGCTATTTTGAATAATGCTGCTTTAAACATCCTTGTAAATGTATCCTTGTGCATTTGTACAGGTACTTCTGCAGGGTATTTTTTCCAGAAGTGAAATCACTGGGCCAAATGGTGTTGCCAAATTACTCTCCATAAAATTGTACTATCTGAAATTCTCACTGGTGGTGTGTGAAGGTGCTTGTTTCTCTTGTCCTCACCAACTTAGATTATTATGGCATCTTAATTGTTATTTTGATAAGGAGAAAGTATCTCATTGTTCTAATGCATATTTCCATGATTCTGCTAAGGTTAAATATCTTTGATTATTTCTCATGTTACAAGTTGCAGTGCAAAGAATTTGAAGTATCAGGTCACCACCACTCTGTAGAACAGATGGGTGTTGGTGTGAGGGTATTTCACGTTCCTCAGCAAAACTCCTTGTTATTTTTCCAGATATGACGTGCTCACTAGTGCCCTCTGGACAGTCTTTTGGTACTTCTCTCTTGCTTAAAGACACTGCCTCATTTTCTTGTGGTTCCTTGGATGAGGATGAGTTGGATGACTCCTTGCTGGAGCTTTGTGATGGAGAAGAAGATGATGGCAGTTTGAGTTTAACGGAGGAAGAGATTGAGGAGTTCTTGAAGGATGATGACTCATCAAATGAGAACTCTTCTGGGAGAGAAGAGTTGCTTAAAGATGACATCAGGCACGTTGAAAAGGGAAAGAGAGGGAGTCAAATTCTACCTGACACTCCCCAAGAGAAAAATTCATTGTGCAGCTTGGGACCAGTAGCTGAGACCCCTGGCCTCTTCAAACTACCTCATCTAAGTACATCAGTTGGTCATGGACCGACTCCTACTAAACCATTAAACAGACGCTTTGCACTAGAAAACAATCTTATAAAAATAACAGTTGTTGCACCATTTGATCCAACAGTTTGTGATAGTGTGCTTGATAAGGACGAGACTGATTCATCCAAAGATTCTGAAAAACGCTTTTCCTTTGGGGAAGAGATGAGAGAAGATGATTTTAGCCCAAATGAGAGCAAACTTTGCACTGATTCTGAATGCAGCCCCAATCACTCTACTTGGGATGGGCTCCTGCTTCCTTCTCCTTCAGACAATAACTTTCAACAAACTGTCTCTGATAAAAATAGGCCTGACAGTAAAAAACCTACACCTGTATTCTCTCAGATCTTTCACCATTCAGAGACTCCTAATATGGGGTCATCCTGGAGAAATGGATCGTATAAATCAAATTGTGAAATGAGGTTTCCAGTTATTTCCAGTTCTTCAAACAAAGTAAGTATATTTTTTTCAAGGTGAAGAGAAAAAATGAAATTATTTTCATTCAGGTGCTGAATAGCAGAGCTTTGTATTCATCAGACAAATTAGGGTTTGAATCCTAATGATCACTGTGACCTTGGACAAATTATTTAGTCTCTGTGGGAACACATTTCTTATCTGTAAATAAAACTACATTAATTGGTACATATTGCCATTTATTGAAAATTACTAAGGAGGTGATGATTTTACTCTTATTTCTCCTTTCTTTGGGTTTTAGCCAAAGTCTTAATCTTTGGTTGCCATGCTGAATTAAAGACGGCACCAGCTCTGAGTCAGCACTGAAGAGCTGAAAAATCTTGGGCAATTTACCTGACCTCTTTGAGCCTGATTCTCTATCTGTCAAATGGGTCTGATTAACCCCTACTGCTTAGGGTTTTTCGTTTTTTTTTCTTACTATTACAGTCACTCTTATTTAAAGGACCTACCATAGTGCCTGGTACACAGTAAGGTTGAAGAATATGCCTCTGTAGCCTTTAGTTCAAGACTATTTCCATAGTGTTTTCTTCTAACTAAGGACCATCTTTCCTTTTGCTCTGAAAAAAATAAAACAGGATGTTCTTAACAAGGATTATTCTGGGAAGCTGAAAGTCCGTGAGAGAAGACTAGGCAAAGTCATTCCTGTTCTGCAAGCCAAAACAAGGTAATAGTATAATGAAATGCTCTGGTTTCTTTTGATTCTCTTCAGTTTCTTCCTTTCCCTCCTCAGTTTCCGGTTAGTGTGGGAAAAACTGCACCAGGAGTAAGCATACTTGAAGTTTTGGGACCACCAATAAGTAGCTGTCTGATCCTTGGGCAAGTCAAATCTATGACCTTAGTTTGTCCATAAAATGAGGCTAATGATGTCTTCTATGCTGCTTCATAGGGTTAATTTTGAAGAGTAAGAAAGACATTAGTGAAAGCACTATACAAATAGGAGATTTCTGTTGGGAAGCTGGTCACAGATATGATGACAGGAGGGTAGAATAATTTTAATGAAAATGTTAAAATATAACTGTAGAAAATCATTGAGTCATCTCTTCCAACTTGCACACAACTTGTTCTTGGGGAAAAAGTTCCAATTGAGGTCGCAGATTTGGGTCACTTTTTCAATCTACCCTTATGTTGCCAGGAGATGGCAGTGTCTCTACATGGATATTTTCAATTAGTAAAGCTGTTTTAGAGTCAGATTGGCTTCCTTACAATATTAAAAAAAAATTTTTATTATCCAGATATTATATTTATTCTGATTTAAAATTTTTAAATATTAAAAATAAGGCTAAAATCTCTTTGACTACCACCCCAAATCCCAGTTTTCTGATTTTTTTATGTTGTTTTGTTTGCATAATTGAGGGAAACTGTGAATTGCTTATGATGGACATTATACCAAAGAACAAAAGTCAGACTACTTGGAATAGTAATAAATTTACTATTTCAATGTTCTCATCCACTGACTCCACAGTACAGTGCAGGCATGATGAGCAAGGGCCAAAAATTGTTCTTGCCAAGGTCACCAGTGCTCTAAGTGCCACATTCATCTGGTTCTTTTGCAACTTCATCTCATTCAGCTTTTCTGCAGCTTCTATGAAGTTAGCTATTTCTTGACTAACCTTGAATTATTCAACAAGTGCTTTCTTTCTCCAGGGACTAGGTAATCATTACTTTCCTATGCCTTGCTAATAAGAGGTTGTATCTATTTATCTTAATTTTTCTCTAAACTCCATACTTGATTTCAGCATTGTGCTATGTGACTGACACTGCCTCCTATCACTGGATCTTAAAGAGTATTTTGTCTCTGAAAGTTAGTGGTTCTAACTGATCAACAATATACGTCTTTACGAAGCGCTATACTCATGTTTCTAACAGACTGTTTTTCCTCCTTCTGGTTTGCTTTGTTCAAGGACTAATGTGTCAACGTTTTCACAATCAGATCTAGAAGAGCAAAAGCAAAGTTACCTCAGGAGTGTCATTGCCCACATAGAAGATCCAGTGGACTCTAACCAAGGTAACGTGGTAACCAAAGAATGGCATGTAAAAGATGTGATGGACTTTTTTTCTCCCAGTGTTATGTAGCTTAAACTGGGAGGTTGTTTGAATTTTCTTAATTACCTGAAGATTTTTCACTTAAAAGGATTGCTAACTAGATAGTCCCCTAAGTAGTTTGGCTAACCAGTGTTATAGAATGGTCTAAGGAGACTCATTCCAGTACATGAAGAGTTCCTCCCTCCCCCATGGTTGAGGACTGTAACTAGACCTGTATTTTTTGCTGGGTATTTTTGTCCGAAAAATAGTGTATGTGGGTAACGAGGGATTACTTGGTCATTGGTTTTTAATTTGGAATAATTTATTTTCCCTGCTGCTTTCAGCATTTAAATGTAAAAAGCAGGCATTTCAAATACATCTTGCATCTTAGCATCTGAATAAAAGGTCTTGAAAGGCTTTACCTTCTGATCCTCCAAGCCAAGTTCTCCCTAGTTCTTATAAAAGCTATTGAAAAATGGCTAAATTCCTTCTCCAGCCCCCAAGAGACTATAACTAATCGTCCATGTTATTATTCATCCTGAACTATTAGCTGATGGGAAAACTCCTAAAGGGAAACTTGAGGGCAGTACTGAAGGTGCAGAAGTTAGAGAGCTACTAATAAAATAATCTCTTCTTACACAAATGATTTCGTATTCTGTCATCTTTAGCTCCTTTGTTCATTCAACATACCTTTCTTGAGTACTTTCAGTGGTGCTGGATTTGAACATTAGGTGTTGGAAATGTAAAGGGGTGTTGAGTTCGAGTATTAGCCCTTTGAGAAATGATAGTCCAGAGAAGGAAGATAATTATAGTGCAGTATTGATTAGTGCTCTAATTGCATTATGTACAAAGTGCAGTTTGGGAAAAGTGAAAAGTGGGGAAGGAGGATGCCCTAGGTAGGCCCCACAGAGAAGATAATCAGTTCAGTTATTCTAAATCACTAGAGAGGGTTTTAGGAGAATTTTTGGCTGAATATCAGAGGAGATTCACCTTTGACAAATCTTGAATTATTTAGTAGTTTTTTTGTTTTGTTTTACAAGGCTCTGAGAGAAAGTCTTAGAAATCTGAGACATCAGTCAAGAATTCTTTTATTTCAGGTGCTTTTACTTTTTACTCAAAAGATTTCATTAAATAATCAGATACTACTACAAGTACAATTAAAGTCATGCTGATTGCTCAGACTTCTGCTTGTGAGCTCCCTTTCCTTAACTATTTTAAGGGCCTGATCGAAGTAGAGACACTTGTCCTCTCCCCATTGAAAGGACAGATTAACAGAAGTTTGTCTGCATTCAGCCTTTATGGATGCAACTCCATCATTGCTTTGCCTTCCATGAGGTGACTTTTCTTTTATGCAAGGCAGTTGACATTGATGATATCCAATTACATTTTCCCTTCTAATTTTGGGCTTTTCACAAGAAAAGCAGTGAGCAGCTGTTTATATTACAGCATATTTTCCACTCTCTCCCCATTCAGCAGTCCTGCTCCCATTTTATGTGTAACCCATAAGGAGCAGCTAGAATATAGTGTAGAGGAAAGAGTGTACTTAGTGGTTGGGAAACTAAAGTCTAGTCTGAGTTAATTTCTGGGTTCGTATCCTAGCACCACTGCCTACTGGCTCTGTGACCTTGAGCCAGTAAATGCTCAGTTTAATCATTTGTAAAGTGGGAATAATAATGAGGCTTAGCTTATGTGAAGATTAAACATGTAAGTAGGAGTATAATGCATAGAACAGTACCTAGCCATAGCAATTAGCATTTACTGAATACTTAGTATTATTAGCAAGAAAGTGAATCTTTTCATACTAAAATTTTTATAAGTAAAATAGTATGTCAGGTGTTTGTTTTTAAATTCTCAAAAGAAAAAAACCCTGGAATATTAAAACAGCTGTAAAAAATATCAATAAATGAAGCTGATGATGGGTATATGGGAGTTCATTATACTGTTCTCTGCTTTTGTGTATATTTGAACATTTCCATAATAAACTTTCTTAAATAAATTTTTTTTAAAGTACATCTTTTAAGGGATTCCTTTTTGACATCTAAAGATTGTCAACATTACCAATCATTCTAAAAATTTTACAGGCCTCCAGTGCTTGCTTCTGCCTTCTAGGAACCTGCTGTGATACTAAGTTCTTAAATCACTTCCTGTTGGCCAGTATGCATACATAATAAGATTTTTAAACTTTATATACCATACTGCGGGAGGAATGGGGACATATTCTTCATCTCTTCCCTATTTACATATTAATTACAGGGCAACCAGAAGCAAAAAGAGGAAGCGTAATACCTCCAGTCCTCCTTTTCAAGATATTTGTGCTATTTCACTGTGGAATAATTTTTCAGATTCTTTTATAAGACACGTAGAAAATTAGTAGGGGGCAGATTCAGTTATAGTTGCTGCCAATTCAGTTTGAATACTCTCCATTGGATTAATTATCATCTTTGACTTTATCAATAATGTGTATATATTATTGATACAGAATATAATAATTAAATCATCTTTCAACTCCGTTACTCTAATATAGGTATTAATCTCAGTTTAGTGCCATGTGGGTCTTTCATATTATGTACAAAGTCATCAGTTATTTTCTTTCTGACATTCTAAGTTCTTAGAAAAGACCATTAAGATCTTATCTTTAATTTCCTAAGATATGAATCTGTTCTATGTATCTTTGCCAACTGACCATTCAGCCTTTGCTTAGAGTTGGAATAATGCAAAACTCACTACCTCACGAAGCAAGCCATTCATTGCTTAGAAAATTCTAGTTGTTAGAAGGTTATTTCTTATGTTGAGCCAGACTCCGTTTCCTTGTAATTTCCAGTGACACTCCCTAGTTCTCATTCTGCCCTTGAGGATCATGGAAAATAACTACTCCCTTCTATACACTTAATGTATTTTAAGGACCTTTCCATGTTAAATATCTCAAAATAAGAGGTTTAATATATATGTAAAGTATTATATAATTTTGTATTCCATCTTGGATAATTAGGTTGTGTCCATTTTCATTAGCAATGCTACAGTAACATTCTGGTCAATAAACGTTCATGAACAACTCTTATTTCTATAGGATGAATGCCTAGAAGTAGAATTGCTGGGTAAAGTATATAAAAATTAAAAAAAAATTTGTTATATGTTACCAGATTGTCCTGACCAAAAATTGTATTAATTTTTGCTGTTACAATTTGATAGGTAATATTTTAACATATTTTGTTTTAATAATTAGGTTAAAATTTTTAGATACTGGTGATGTATATTTAATCATGATTTCTTAAAATCACCTAATATCTAGTCCATGTTCCAGTTCCCCTAGTTTTCCCAAAAATGTCTTGTAAATTGTTGAAATGGGATCTAATCAAGGTTCATGTGTTTAGTTATTGTCTCCTAAGTCTCTCTTAATCTAGGTCACTTGTTTTGTAGATTGTCCCACAATTTGAATTGTGTCCGATTATTTCTGTGTGATGTCATTTAACTTGTTCCTCCATCCCTTGTAGTTCTTGTAACCTGGAAGTTGGGTCTAGAGGAGGGATTTAGATTCAGATTAAACATATTTGGCTGAAATAATTCATAGGTAACTGCTGTGTGTTCATCCTGTATATTAGGAGGCACCATCTAATACAGGTTGTTCTGCTAATAATGATGCCAAGTTTGATCACTTTGTTAAGGAGTTAAGTGCCACCTCTCTCTATTGAAAGGTGATTTTTCCCTGTAATTGCTAAGTAATTTGTGGGGTGATGTTTTGGAACCATGTGAATATCCTGTTCCACAACAGTTGTTCACTATGGTTTGAACATTCATTGGTGATCTTGCCTGAAACAGCAACTATACAGAGTTGCACAGAAAATGGTCATTTTCTGTATTAACTTCTTTTACAGTTGTTACCTAGCATTTCTCTAAACAGATTTTAAATTTTTTTAGTATAACTTATCTCATGGATTTAAAAAAATCAATTGATTAGTCTTTTTTTTTAATGCTTAATTTTCCCAGTTGACCAATGGGAACTCCTTCAAGTTGACTACCATGTCTTCTGATGTGATTCCATTAATCTTTTTTAATTGTAAAAGAAAAGTAACACAGTTTTTCTCTTTACTATTTTTTAGTGTAAGTTCAATAGTGTTAAATTTATTTGCATTGTTTTGAAACAGATCTCTAAAACTATTTTATCTTGTAAATCTCAAACTCTGTTACTCATTAAAAAACAACTAGCGTCAGTATAGCACAGAGAAGACAAGTAGTGACTCTATAGCATCTTACTACGCTGAGGGACAGTGACTGTAATGGGGTATGTGGTGGGGACTTGATAATGGGGAATCTAGTTACCACAACGTTGCTCATGTGATTGTATATTAATGATACCAAAAAAAAACAGCCTTATGAGCGTTTAGTAATGGATATAAATTGATGAATCACTAAGTTGTTCATCTGAAACCAATATAATATTGTATATAAGTTAGCTATATTTCAATTAAAATTTTTTAAAAAGCCAACTAGCATCTTACACCTCCCCACAGCCTCTGGTAACCACCATTCTACTTTGTATTTCTGTGAATTTGACTACTTTAGATACTTCATGTAAGTGAAATCATACAGTACTTGTCTTTTTGTAATTGGCTTATTTCAGTTAGCATAATGTCCTCCAGGTTCATCCATGGTGTACATGTGTCAGAAGTTCCCTCCTTTTTTATGGCTGAATAATATTCCATTGTATGTATACACCATGTATTATTTATCCATTCATCCTGCAGCAGGTATTTGGGTTGTTTCTATCTCTTGGCTGTTGTGAACAATGCCGCTATGAATATGTGTGTGCGTATTCTCTTTGAGACCCTACTCTATAAAATCTTTTGGATATGTACCCAGAAGTGGGATTGCTGGATCATATGGTGGTTCTAATAATTTTTTAAGGATCCTCCATACTGTTTAACACAGGGTTGCACTATTTTAAGATCCTACCACTAGTGTGCAGTTTCTCTACATCCCCACTAACAATTGTTATTTTCTGTTTTCTGGTAGTATATCCTAATGGTTGTTAAATCAATACATATTGTTTGTATTACAACTAAGTAAATATTGTTTGTTGCAAAGCCAAGTAATATACTATGGTGTCATTTCCTTTCTGAATTATTTGTTTTTCTAGTGTTGTTAATTACCTCACTTTTTTCTTAAACTACACATTAATTTATCCTTAATTTTATGAATGCAGTTTATATCCTTATCAGTGTTCCCCCTTACTCTCCTGCAAATGTTTAGACATACCCAGTAATCTATAAATTCCTTTAAAATCTCTTCTGAAGACCATCTTCCTAGACCCTCTGACCTTCTGCTCTAGTCTGCATTGCTTATTCTCTAGGCCTGCCACAGGGCTATCTATCATCCTAGTATTTCCCTTGTTTTACTTTCTGGGTTGAATCCTGTTTCCTGGTCCCATTTCTTCCTCTTTCTTGATCTTTTGTTTTAGTGTAGAACATTGTCTGAACATTTATAAGAAACGATACACAGGAGTTAAACTTGGGGGCCCCCTCCATATCTGAAAATGTTTTTATCTTCACACTTGATTGATAGTTTGCTATAGAATTCTAAATTTAAAATAATTTTTCTTCAGAATTTGGAAGGCATATATTTAAGTGTTGCTGTTAATAAGTCCATTATCAATTTAATTTTTATTTTCTTGTACTTATCTTATTCCCCCTGGAAGTTCTTAGAGTCTTCTTTTTACCCATTGTATTCTAAAAATGCGTACTAATTATTGATATGCATAGGTACAGGTCTTTTTTTTCGTTTTCCTTCCATTCTTTATGCCAGGTACTCACTGGGCATTTTGGCATAGATACCTCAGTTCTGAGAATTTCTTATATTTCCTTGATAACTGTACCCCCTGTATAATCTGTTCTGTTTTTAAGAAACTCCTAATAGATAATTGAACTTCCGAGGATTGATTTTTCTAAGTCTTATCTTCTCTCTCCTTGTTCTGCTTTTCTTTATTGTACTTTCTGGGATATTTTCATTCTTACTGACTTTTTTTTTTTACATGTTTATGGTTTCCAAGAGTTCTTTCCTGTTTTGTTTTGTTTTTTGCTATTATTAATGTACAATTACATGAGCAACATTATGCTTACTAGACTCCCCCTATTATCAAGTCACCACCACATACCCCATTGCAGTCACTGTCCATCAGCGTAGAAGGATGTTATAGAATCACTACTTGTCTTCTCTGTGCTATACTGCCTTCCTTGTATCCCCCCCCCACTACATTATGCGTGCTAATCGTAATACCCCATTTTCCCCCTTATCCCTCCCTTCCCACCCATCCTCCCTAGTTCCTTTCCCTTTGGTAACTGTTAGTCCATTCTTGAGTTCTGTGAGTCTGCTGCTATTTTGTTCCTTCAGTTTTTTTTTTGTTCTTATACTCCACAGATGAGTGAAATCATTTGACACTTGTCTTTCTCCGCCTGGCTTATTTCACTGAGCGTAATACCCTCTAGCTCCATCCATGTTGTTGCAAATGGTACGATTTGTTTTCTTCTTTTTTTTTTTGGTATCATTAATCTACAATTACATGTGCAATTATGGTTATTAAACTACCCCCTTCATCTGGTCCCCCCCACCAACCCCATTACAGCCACTGTCCATCAGCATAGTGAGATGCTATAGAATCACTACTTGTCTTCTCTGAGTTGTACAGCCCTCCCCATGCCCCCCAATATTACATCTGCTAATCATAATGCCCCTTTTTCCCTCTTATCCCTCCCTTCCCACCCATCTTACCCAGTCCCTTTCCCTTTGTTAACTATTAGTCCGTTCTTGGGTTCTGTGAGTCTGCTGTTGTTTTGTTCCTTCAGTTTTTTTCTTTGTTCTTATACTCCACATATGAGTGAAATCATTTGATACTTGTCTTTTTCGGCTTGGCTTATTTCACTGAGCATAATACCCTCTAGCTCCATCTATGTTGTTGCAAATGGTAGGATTTGTTTTCTTCCTATGGCTGAATAATATTCCATTGTGTATATGTACCACTTCTTTATCCATTCATCTACTGATGGACACCTAGGTTGCTTCCATTTCTTGGCTATTGTAAATAGTGCTGCGATAAACATAGGGGTGCATATGTCTTTTTCAAACTGGGCTGCTGTAGTCTTAGGTTAAATTCCTAGGAGTGGAATTCCTGGGTCAAATGGTATTTCTATTTTGAGTTTTTTGAGGAACCTCCATACTGCTTTCCACAATGGCTGAACTAGTTTACATTCCAACCAGCAGTGTAGGAGACTTCCCCTTTCTCGACATCCTTGCCAACATTTGTTGTTGTCTGTCTTTTAAATGGTGGCCGTCCTCACTGGTGTGAGGTGATACCTCATTGTGGTTTTAATTTGCATTTCTCTGATGATTAGCGATGTGGAGCATCTTTTCATGTGCCTGTTGGCCATCTGGATTTCTTCTTTGGAGAAGTGTCTGTTCAGCTTCTCTGCCCATTTTTTAATTGGCTTATTTGCTTTTTGTTTGTTGAGGTATGTGAGCTCTTTATATATCTTGGATGTCAACCCTTTATCGGATATGTCATTTATGAATATATTCTCCCATACTGTAGGATGCCTTTTTGTTCTACTGATGGTGTCCTTTGCTGTACAGAAGGTTTCCAGTCCCATGTTCATTTTTGCTTTTGTTTCCCTTGCCCGGAGAAATATGTTCATGAAGAAGTTGCTCATGTTTATGTCCAAGAGATTTTTGCCTATGTTTTTGTCTAAGAATTTTATGGTTTCATGACTTACATTCAGGTCTTTAATCCATTTTGAGTTTACTTTTGTGTATGGGGTTAGACAGTAATCCAGTTTCATTCTCTTACATGTAGCTGTCCAGTTTTGCCAACACCAGCTGTTGAAGAGGCTGCCATTTCCCCATTGTATATCCATGGCTCCTTTATCATATATTAATTGACCATATATGCTTGGGTTTATATCTGGGCTCTCTAGTCTGTACCATTGGTGTATAGGTCTGTTATTGTGCCAGTACCAAATTATCTTGATTACTGTGGCTTTGTAGTAGAACTTGAAGTCAGGGAGCATAATTCCCCCTTCTTTATTCTTCCTTCTCAGGATTGCTTTGGCTATTCGTGGTCTTTTTTGGTTCCATATGAATTTGAGAACTATTTGCTCTAGTTCATTGAAGAATGCTATAGGTATTTTGATAGGGATTGCATTGAATCTGTAGGTTGCTTTAGGCAGGATGGCCATTTTGACAATATTAATTCTTCCTATCCATGAGCACGGGATGTGTTTCCATTTATTGGTATCTTCTTTAATTTTTCTCATGAGTGTCTTGTAGTTTTCAGAGTATAAGTCTTTCACTTTCTTGGTTAGGTTTATTCCTAGATATTTTATTCTTTTTGATGTGAATGTGAATGGAACTGTCTTCCTGATTTCTCTTTCTGCTACTTCATCATTACTGTATAGGAATGCAACAGATTTCTGTGTATTAATTTTGTATCCTGCAACTTTACTGAATTCAGATATTAGATCTAGTAGTTTTGGAATGGATTCTTCAGGGTTTTTTATGTACAATATCATGTCATCTGCAAACAGGGACAGTTTGACTTCTTCCTTACAATCTGGATGCCTTTTATTTCTTTGTTGTTTGATTGCCCTGGCTAGGACCTCTAGAACTATGTTGAATAAAAGTGGGAACAGTGAGCATCCTTGTCTTTTTCCCGATATTAAAGGAAAAGCTTTCAGCTTCTTGCCGTTAAGTATAATGTTGGCAGTGGGTTTGTCGTATATGGCCTTTATTATGTTGAGGTACTTGCCCTCTATACCCATTTTGTTGAGAGTTTTTATCATGAATGGATGTTGAATTTTGTCGAATACTTTTTCAACATCTATGCAGATGATCTTGTGGTTTTTGTCCTTCTTTTTATTGATGTAGTGGATGATGTTAATGGATTTTCAAAAGTTGTACCACCCTTGCATCCCTGGGATGAATTCCACTTGATCATGATGGATGATCTTTTTGATGTATTTTTGAATTGGGTTTGCTAATATTTTGTTGAGTATTTTTGCATCCATATTCTTCAGGGATATTGGTCTGTAATTTTCTTTTTTTGTGGTGTCTTTGCCTGGTTTTGGTATTAGAGTGATGTTGGCCTCATCAAATGAGTTTAGGAGTATTCCCTCCTCTTCTACTTTCTTGAAAACTTTAAGGAGAATGGGTATTAGGTCGCCACTAAATGTTTGATAAAATTCAGCAGTGAAACCATCTGGTTCAGGCGTTTTGTTCTTGGGTAGTTTTTTGATTACCAATTCAATTTCTTTGCTGGCAATTGGTCTATTCAGATTATCTGTTTCTTCCTGGGTCAGCCTTAGAAGGCTGTATTTTTCTAGAAAATTGTCCGTTTCTTCTAGGTTATCCAGTTTGTTACCATATAATTTTTCATAGTATTCTCTCATAATTCTTTGTATTTCTGTGGTGTCCATAGTGATTTTCCTTTCTCATTTCTGATTCTGTTTATGTATGTAGGCTCTCTTTTTTTCTTGATAAGTCTGGCTAGGGGTTTATCTATTTTGTTTATTTTCTCGAAGAACCAGCTCCTCCTTTCATTGATTTGTTCTATTGTTTTATTCTTCTCAATTTTATTTATTTCTGCTCTAATCTTTATTATGTCCCTCCTTCTAGTTACTTTGGGCCTCATTTGTTCTTCCTTTTCTAGTTTCATTAATTGTGAGTTTAGACTGTTCATTTGGGATTGTTGTTCTTTCCTGAGGTAGGCCTGTATTGCAATATGTTTCCCTCTTAGCACAGCCTTCGCTGCGTCCCAGATTTTGCAGTGTTGAATTATTGTTGTCATTTGTCTCCATATATTGCTTGATCTCTGTTTTTATTTGGTCATTGATCCATTGAATATTTAGGAGCATGTTTTTAAGCCTCCATGTGTTCGTGGGCTTTTTCATTTTCTTTGAGTAATATATTTCTAGTTTCATACCTTTGTGATCTGAGAAGCTGGTTGGTACAATTTGAATCTTTTTTAATTTATTGAGGTTCTTTTTGTGGCCTAATATGTGATCTGTTCTTGCAAATCTTCCCTGTGTACTGGAGAGGAATGTGTATCCTGTTGCCCTTGGATGGAGTGTTCTGTAGATGTCCGTTAGATCCATCTGTTCTAATACGTTGTTCAGTGCCTCTGTCTCTTTATTTATTTTCTGTCTGGTTATCTGTCCTTTGGAATGAGTGGTGTTGAAGTCTCCCAAAATGAATGCACTGCATTCTGTTTTCCCCTTTAATCTGTTAGTATTTGTTTCACATATGTAGGTCATCCTGTGTTCGCTGCATAGATATTTTTTTTAAGTTTATTTTGATATTATTAATCTACAATTAAATGAGTAGTATGGTGATTACACTACCCCCTTCATCAGGTCCCCCCCCAACCCCATTACAGTCACTGTCCATCAGCGTAGTGAGATGCCATAGAGTCACTACTTGTCCTCTGTGGGTTGTACAGCCTGCATAGATATTTATAATAGTTATATCCTCTTGTTGGACTGACCTCTTTATCATTATGTAATGTCCTTCTTTGTCTCTTGTGACTTTCTTTGTTTTGAGGTCTATTTTATCTGAAACAAGTACTGCAAGTCCTGCTTTTTTTCTCCCTATTAGTTGCATGAAATATCTTTTTCCATCCCTTTACTTTCAGTCTGTGTATGTCTTTGGGTTTGAAGTGAGTCTCTTGTAGGCAGCATATAGATGGGTCTTTTTTTTTATCTATTCAGTGACTCTACGTCTTTTGATTGGTGCATTCAGACCATTTACATTTGGGGTGATTATCGATAGGTATGTACTTATTGCCATTGCAGGCTTTAGATTCGTGGCTACCAGAGGTTCAAGGATAATTCCCTTACTATCTAACAGTCTAATTTAACTCACTTCATATGCTATTACAAACAACCTAAAGGTTCTTTTTTTTCCTCCTTTTTCTTTCTCTTGCATTCTTTTATGTTATGAATCATATTCTGTACTCTATGTCTATCCCTTGGGTGACATCTGTTTAGTCTTCGGAATACTTCCATCTATAGGAGTCCCTCCAAAATGCACTGTAGAGGTGGTTTGTGAGTGGTAAATTCTCTCAGCTTTTGCTTATCTGAAAATTGTTTAATCCCTCCTTCAAATTTAAATGATAACCTTGACGGGTAGAGTATTCTTGCTTTTAGGCCATTCTGCTTCATTGCATTAAATATATCATGCCACTCCCTTCTGGCCTGTAAGGTTTCTGTTGAGAAATATGATAATAGCCTGATGAGTTTTCCTTTTTATGTGATCTTTTTTCTCTCTCTAGTTGCTTTTAAAAGTCTGTCTTTATCCTTGATCTTTGCCATTTTAATTATTATATGTCTTGATGTTGTCTTCCTTGGGTCCCTTGTGTTGGGAGATCTGTGCATCTCCATGGCTTGAGAGACTGTCTCCTTCCCCAGATTGGGGAAGTTTTCAGCAATTACCTCCTCAATGACACTTTCTATCCCTTTTTCTCTCTTCTTTTTCTGGTACCCCTATTATGCGAATATTGTTCCATTTGGATTAGTCACACAATTCTCTCAACATTCTTTCATTCTTAGAGATTCTTTTTTTCTCTGTGTGCCTCAGCTTCTTTGTATTCCTCTTCTCTCATTTCTATTCCATTTACCATCTCTTCTACTACATCTAATCTGCTTTTAAATCCCTCCATTGTATGTTTCATTTCAGATTTAGAATTTCTTAATGATTGAATCTCCATCTTAAATTCGTTCCTGAGTTCTTGAATATTTTTCTGTACGTCCATAAGCATGTTTATGATTTTTATTTTGAACTCTCTTTCAGGAAGATTGGTGAGTTCAGTTTAATTTGGCCCTTTTTCTGGGGTTTGTGAGATTTTGGTCTGAGCCATGTTCTTTTGATGTTTCATATTTCTGTGTGGTGCCCTCTAGTGCCCAGAAGCTCCAGTCTCTGGAGCTGCTCAGCCCCTACAGTGAGGTTGGGGATCGTAGGGGAGCAGAGCTGCTGCCTGGGGGGAGGAAAGATCTGTTTCCTGACTACCGTCTGCCGTGCCTGTCTCCCATATCAGAGCCAGTGGGCCAAGCACACAGGTGGAAGCCTCTGTGCTTTGCGTCTCTAGCTGTTGTAGGCAGGGCCTCCCTCTGACTGGCCTGACACTAGCGCAGTGACTGCCAGTTTGCGAGCCTGTGCTGTCAGGCTAGGAGGAAGGCTCGGTGGCTGCGTATCACAGTGTGGGGCCTCGGAGCTGAGTAGCCAGCCAGGGAGGTGGAGCGCCTGAAGGTCCTCAAACTTCCCAATCTGCTGGGCAGAGTGGGCCCAGACAACCTTGTCTCCCTATCCCTTCTCCCACGCAGCAAGCTCTGTGTAAACCCCACCTCTTCAGCAGCCCTCTCACTGCTACGAAGCCTGTCAGACCACCTGCCTTTCCCTTGTCCCAGAGCAGCTGGGGTTGGATCCCATACTCCGCAAACAGTCGGAATCTGTCTCTCAAGCACTCTGCCTGTCCCAGCTCCCCATCCTCCAGAGCACCACACAATGTAGGTTTCTGCTCTCAAAGCAGATCTCCAGGGCTAGGTGTTCAGCAGTCCCGGGCTTCCACCCCCTCTCCGCTCCGTTTCTCTTCCTCCTGCCTGTGAGCTGGGGTGGGGGAAGGGCCTGGGTACCGCCGATCAAGGCTTTGGTACGTTACCCTGTTTCATGAGGTCTGGTTTGTTTTTGAGGTCTGTATGCAGTCTGGTGCAGCCTTCTTTCCTGTTACTGTTTTAGGGTTTGTTGTATTTTCACAGTATCTGTGGTTTTGGGAAGAGTTCTCTGTCTCACCTCTCACTCCGCCATCTTGCATCTCTCTTCGAGTTCTTTCCTGTTTTGTTCCCTTTTCATATCATGTTACTGTTTTATGAATTCTTTATCTCTCTCAGGATATTTTTTTGAGTTATAATTGAAATACAGTAAACTGCACAAATTTAGAGTATACACAGTGTTGAGTTTTGACATTTGTACACACCCACAAAACTCATTGCAATTAAGTTTAACATACCACACCCAAAAGTTTCTCTGTGGCCCATTGTAATTCTTCCCTCCTCTCTTCCTTTTTCCCCTCTAATCCCAGGTAACCACTGGTCTGCTATCACTATAGATTAGTTTGTAATTTCTAGAGTTTTATATAGATGGAATCATGCAATATATCCTTTTTTTATTAGCCTAGCTCCTTTCTCAAAACATAATTATTTTGAAATTCATCATTTTGTTGATAGTTTATTCTTTTTATTGCTGAGTATTTTATAAATATGGCACAATTTGTTTATCCATTCGCCTCTTGATGGGCATTTTGGTTGTTTCCAATTTTTAGCTATTACAAATAAGCCTAAATGAGCATTCATGTGCACGTTTTTGTATGGATGTACTTTCATTTTTCTTGAGTAAATATCTAGGAGTAAAATGATTAGGGCATATGGTAGGTAAGCCTATGTTTAAATTTTGAAGGAACTACAAAACTGTTTTCCAAAGTGGTTGTGCCGTTTTGCATCTTTACCAGCAGTGTTTGAATTCCAGTTGCTCCCATCCTTACTGAAGATTGTTCATTCATAGTATATAGAAATTCAGTTGAATTTTCTACATTGATTTTATATTCTGCAGATTTGCAGAACGTGGGGGTTGAGACCATGTAGTCAAAAACTTGTATGTAACTTTGACTACCCAAAAACTAATAGTTTACTGTTAACTGGAAACCTTATTGATAACATAAACAGTCAATTAACACATATTTTTATGTTATGTGTATTATATACTCTATTCTTACAATAAAGTACGCAAGAGGAAAGAAAATGTTTTTTCAAATTGTCACAGATCTCCAAAAACTTTTCCAATGGATTTATTGAAAAGAATCAGTCTATAAATGGACCTGTGCATTCAAACTCCTGTTGTTCAAGGATCAGCTGTAATTGAATCTTGCTTTTTCTAGTCTCATAATCTCTGTTTTTTGAGTTTTGGTCCAATCAGTGTGGACAAAATCTATCTTCTTGCTACTTATTTTCTGTTTGTCTTTTGTTTCTTCCTTTATCTTTTCCTGTTGTTTTTTTTTTAAGTATTTTTTAGTATTCCATTTTATCTTCATGTTTGACTTCTCTTTGTTTTTAGTGGTGGTTCTAGGGAGGTAGTTCGTTTTTGGTCTCAGGACCCATTTAGACTCTTAAAGTTATTCATACTCTTACAAATTGAGGAACCCAAAGTGGTTTTGTTTATGTGGGTTATATTTATATTTATGTATACTCAAACATATTAAAAGTAAAAATGGTAAGTTATTAAAATATTTAGTAATACATTTTAAAATAATAATAAACATATTGCATGTTAACATAAATCAAGTTTTTATTAAAAATATATTTTCCAAAACAAAACCAAAAATTTGGGGAGAAGAATGGCATAATGATTTACTTCTTTTTTCATTTTTTTAAATCAAAATTTTATTGAGGTAATTGTAGATCTACATGCAATTATAAGAAATAATACGGAGTGTTCCCTGGTATGCTTTGTCCAGTTTCCCCCAGTGGTAACAATTTGAAAAACTATAGTATAGTATAACCACCAGATACTGACATTTATACAATCCATCAATATTATTCAGATTTCCCCAATTTTATCTGTATTCATGTGTGTGTGTATTAAGTTCTAGACAGTTTATCGCCTGAGTTGGTTTGCATTTCCACCAGAGAAGTTCCAACATCACAAGGATTCCTCATGTTGCCATCTTTTAGCAACCCTTGCCTTTCTTCTGCCCACCCGTTTTAAAATTACACAAATACACATCAGTGATTTACATTTTTGCCTATCTCTTAATGTCTGGCTTAGTAAAAGACTGCTAGATTTTTCTTTAGTGGTTCTGCATTCTGTGTGTCATGTAGCCTCTTGAAAACTCAACAGTTCACTTTTGAGAGAATTCAAGTGGAAAAGACAGATAACATCTGGGTGTTGTTACAAAAATAATTTTGACCTTGTGCAATATCATGAATTATAAGATATACATATATTTGGTCATTCATATCATATGGCCAAATATATATATTTCCTAGGTGTATTTGGTCTTCATCCACAGTGCCTGAAAACACTGCAGTCTTAATGGTGGAATGGGTGTCTTGTCATGTTGAGACTTTTGGACCCCACCCAAGGGTGGTAGTTGAAAGTTGAATAAGCCAATGGCCAATGATTCAGTCAATCATGACTATGCAATGAAGTGTTCAAAAAATCCATGAGACAGGAGCATACCTACATCTCTGTTGGAGACAGCTTCCACAGTTGGGGAACCAGAACACTTCCACATTGCCATGGAACTAGGCCCCAAACTCCACAAGGATAGAAGCCCCTTTATTTGGGACCTTGGCCTGTATATCTCTTCATCTAGCTGTTAACATGTATTCTTTATGGTATCATTTATTAAATGGGTAGATGTGTTTTCCTGAGGGCTGTGAGCTGCTCGAGTAAATTAATTGGGTAACAGCCTGGGTCTGCAGCTGGCATCTGCAGTGAGGGGTGAAGGGCAGTCTTGTAGGACCAAGCCCTTAACCTGGGGGCTCTGGTGCTGTCTCCTGGCAGGTAGCATCAGAATTGAGTTGAGCTCTCGTGTTTGAGAATTGTTTGAGAAGACACACACACAAAAGAATCAGGTATGAAAACCAGAAAGGAATTGGTCCTTAAAGCCGCAGAAGGGTATTGAGGAGTCCCAGGGATTTTAGGACACATTTGGGAACTCTGGTTTGATAGACTTTAACTTACAGTCTGCCTTTAAATAATATACCACTTAACAAATAATGTACTGCACTAACAGCAATATACTTCCAAATCTGATTCTTTTTTGTGCTATTGTTTTTTTTAATATAATTTATTTTATTATCATTAATCTACAATTACATGTGCAATATTATGGTTATTAAACTACCCCTTCATCAGGTCCCCCCACCAACCCCATTACAGTCACTGTCCATCAGTGTAGTGAGATGCTATAGAATCACTACTTGTCTTCTCTGACTTGTACAGCCCTCCCCGTGCCCCCCCAACATTACGTCTGCTAATCGTAATGCCCCTTTTTCCCTCTTATCCCTCCCTTCCCACCCTTTTTCCCCAGTCCCTTTCCCTTTGGTAACTATTAGTCCATTCTTGGGTTCTGTGAGTCTGCTGCTGTTTTGTTCCTTCAGTATTTTTCTTTGTTCTTATACTCCACATATGAGTGAAATCATTTGATACTTGTCTTTTTCGGCTTGGCTTATTTCACTGAGCATAATACCCTCTAGCTCCATCCATGTTGTTGCAAATGGTAGGATTTGTTTTCTTCTTATGGCTGAATAATATTCCATTGTGTATATGTACCGCATCTTCTTTATCCATTCATCTACTGATGGACACTTAGGTTGCTTCCATTTCTTGGCTATTGTAAATAGTGCTGCAATAAACATAGGGGTGCATCTGTCCTTTTCAAATTGGGCTGCTGCATTCTTAGGGTAAATTCCTAGGAGTGGAATTCCTGGGTCAAATGGTATTTCTATTTTGAGTTTTTTGAGGAACCTCCATACTGCTTTCCACAATGGTTGAACTAATTTGCAGTCCCACCAGCAGTGTAGGAGGGTTCCCTTTTCTCCACATCCTCGCCAACATTTGTTGTTGTTTGTGTTTTGGATGTTGGCCATCCTCACTGGTGTGAGGTGATATCTCATTGTGGTTTTAATCTGCATTTCTCTGATGATTAGCGATGTGGAGCATCTTTTCATGTGCCTGTTGGCCATCTGAATTTCTTCTTTAAAGAAGTGTCTATTCATGTCCTCTGCCCATTTCTTAATTGGATTATTTGCTTTTTGTTTGTTAAGGTGCATGAGTTCTTTATACATTTTGGATGTCAACCCTTTATCAGATACGTTTTTTATGAATATATTCTCCCATACTGTAGGATGTCTTTTTGTTCTACTGATGGTGTCCTTTGCTGTACAGAAGCTTTTCAGCTTGATATAGTCCCACTTGTTCATTTTTGCTTTTGTTTCCCTTGCCCGGGGAGATATGTTCATGAAGAAGTTGCTCATGTTTATGTCCAAGAGATTTTTGCCTATGTTTTTTTCTAAGAGTTTTATGGTTTCATGACTTACATTCAGGTCTTTGATCCACCTTGAGTTTACCTTTGTGTATGGGGCTAGACAGTAGTCCAGTTTCATTCTCTTACATGTAGCTGTCCAGTTTTTCCAACACCAGCTGCTGAAGAGGCTGTCATCTCCCCATTGTATATCCAAGGCTCCTTTATCAAATATTAATTGACTGTATGTTTGGGTTAATGTTTGGATTTTCTCTTCTGTTCCACTGGTCTGTGGGTCTGTTGTTGTGCTAATACCAAATTGTCTTGATTACTGTGGCTTTATAGTAGAGCTTGAAGTCAGGGAGCGTAATTCCCCGTTTTATTCCTCCTTCTCAGGATTGCTTTGGCTATTCGGGGTCTTTTGTGGTTCCATATGAATTTTAGAATTATTTGTTCCAGTTCATTGAAGAAAGCTGTTGGTAGTTTGATAGGGATTGAATTGAATCTGTAGATTGCTTTAGGTAGTATAGCCATTTTGACAATATTTATTCTTCCTAGCCAAGAGCATGGGATGCATTTCCATTTGTTAGTGTCCTCTTTAATTTCTCTTAGGAATATCTTGTAGTTTTCAGAGTACAGGTCTTTCACTTCCTTCGTTAGGTTTATTCCTAGGTATTTTATTCTTTTTGATGCAATTGTGAGTGGAATTATTTTTCTGATTTCTCTTTCTGTTAGTTCATCATTAGTGTACAGGAAAGCAACAGATTTCTGTGTGTTAATTTTGTATCCTGCAACTTTGCTGAATTCAGATATTAGTTCTAGTAGTTTTGGAATGGAGTCTTTAGGGTTTTTTATGTACAGTATCATGTCATCTGCAAATAGTGACAATTTGACTTCTTCTTTACCATTCTGGATGCCTTGTATGTCTTTGTTTTGTCTGATTTCTGTGGCTACGACCTCCAGTACTATGTTGAATAACAGTGGAGAGAGTGGGCACCCTGTCTTGTTCCCGATCTTAGAAGAAAAGCTTTCAACTTCTCGCTGTTAAGTATGATGTTAGCTGTGGGTTTGTCCTATATGGCCTTTATGATGTTGAGGTACTTGCCGTCTATACCCATTTTGTTGAGAGTTTTAATCAGGAATGGATGCTGAATTTTGTCAAATGCTTTTTCAGCATCTATGGAGATGATCATGTAGTTTTTCTTCTTTTTGTTGATGTGGTGGATGATGTTGATGGATTTTCGAATGTTGTACCATCCTTGCATCCCTGGGATGAATCCCACTTGATCATGGTGTATGATCCTCTTGATGTATTTTTGAATTCGTTTGCTAATATTTTGTTGAGTATTTTTGCATCTACGTTCATCAGGGATATTGGTCTGTAATTTTCTTTTTTGGTGAGGTCTTTGCCGGTTTTGGTATTACAGTGATGCTGGCTTCATAGAATGAGTTTGGAAGTATTCCCTCCTCTTCTATTTTTTGGAAAACTTTAAGGAGAATGGGTGTTATTTCTTCTCTATATGTCTGGTAGAATTCAGAGGTGAATCCAACAGGCCCGGGGGTTTTGTTCTTGGGTAGTTTTTTGATTACCAATTCGATTTCGTCACTGGTGATTGGTCTGTTTAGTTTTTCTGTTTCTTGCTTGGTCATTCTTGGAAGGTTGTATTTTTCTAAGAAGTTGTCCATTTCTTCTATGTTTTCCAGCTTGTTAGCATATAGATTCTCATAATATTCTCTTATAATTCTTTGTATTTCTGTGGGGTCCGTCGTGATTTTTCCTTTCTCATTTCTGATTCTATTTATGTGTGTAGATTCTCTTTTTCTCTTAATGAGTCTGGCTAGGGGTTTATCTATTTTGTTTATTTTTTCAAAGAACCAGCTCTTGGTTTTATTGATTTTTTCTATTGTTTTATTCTTCTCAATTTTATTTATTTCTTCTCTAATCTTTATTATGTCCCTCCTTCTGGTGACTTTGGGCCTCATTTGTTCTTCTTTTTCCAATTTCAGTAATTGTGTCTTTAGACTATTCATTTGGGAATGTTCCTTCTTTCTTTTAAATAGGCCTGGGATTGCAATATACTTTCCTCTTAGAACTGCTTGCTACGTCCCACAGAAGTTGTGGCTTTGTGTTGTTGTTGTCATTAGTCTCCATATATTCTTTGGATTTTGATTTGGTCGTTAACCCATTGATTAATTAGGAGAGTGTTTTAAGTCTCCATGTATTTGTGAGCCTTTTTGATTTCTTTCTAAAATTTATTTCTAGTTTTATACCTTGGTGATCTGAGAAGTTGGTTGGTAGGATTTCAACATTTTTGAAATTATTGAGGTTCTTTTTGTGGCCTAGTATGTGGTCTATTCTGAAAAATGTTCCATGTGCACTTGAGAAGAATGTGTATCCTGTTGCTCTTGGGTGTAGAGTTCTGTAGATGTCTGTTAGGTCCATCTGTTCTAGTGTGTTGTTCAGTGCCTCTGTGTCTTTACTTATTTTCTGTCTGATTGATCTGTCCTTTGGAGTGAGTGGTGTGTTGAAGTCTCCTAAAATGAATGCATTGCTGTCTATTTCCTCCTTTAATTCTGTTAGTATTTGTTTCATACAGGCTGGCACTCCTGTGTTGGGTGCATATATATTTATAATGGTTATATCTTCTTGTTGGACTGACCCCTTTATCATTATGCAATGTCCTTCTTTATCTCTTGCTACTTTCTTCGTTTTGAAGTCTATTTTGTCTGATACAAGTACTGCAACACCTGCTTTTTTCTCCTTGTTGTTTGCATGAAATATCTTTTTCCATCCCTTCACTTTTAGTCTGTATATCTTTGGATTTCCGGTGAGTCTCTTGTAAGCATCATATAGATGGGTCTTGCTTTTTTATCCATTCTGTTACTCTGTGTCTTTTGATTGGTGCATTCAGTCCATTTACATTTAGGGTGATTATTGATAGATATGTACTTATTGCCATTGCTGGCTTTAGATTCGTCGTTACCAAGGGTTCAGGGGTTGCTTCTTTACTATCTAACAATCTAACTTAACTTTCTTGTTAAGTAATTGTAAACACTCTCTGATGTTTCTTTATTTCTCTCCCTTCTTATTCCTCCTCCTCCATTCTTTCTATACTAGGTGTTTTATTCTTTGCCTTTAGTTAGTATTTGGATGGTCTGCTTTCTTTGCTATGATTTTATTTTCTCCAGTGACATCTTTTTAGCCTTAGGTGTGCTTCCATCTACACCAGTCCATTTAAGATATACTGTAGTGGTGGTTTATGAGAGGCAAACTCTCTCAACTTTCGTTTGTCTGGAAATTGTTTAATCCCTCCATCATATTTAAATGATAATCGTGCTGGATACAATATTCTTGGTTCGAGGCCCTTCTGTTTCATAACGTTAAATATATCATGCCATTCTCTTCTGGCCTGTAAGGTTTCTGTTGAGAAGTCTGATGATAGTCTGATGGGTTTTCCTTTGTAGGTGATCTTTTCTCTCTCTCTAGCTGCCTTTAATACCCTGTCTTTATCTTTGATCTTTGCCATCTTATTATATGTCTTGGTGTTGTCTTCCTTGCGTCCCTTGTGTTGGGAGATCTGTGGGCTTCGATGGACTGCGAGACTATTTCCTTCCCCAGTGAGGGAAAGTTTTCAGCAATTATTTTTCAAAGACACTTTCTATCCCTTTTTCTCTCTCTTCTTCCTCTGGTACTCCTATAATGCGAATATTGTTCCGTTTGGATTGGTCACACAGTTCTCTTAATATTCTTTCATTCCTAGAAATCCTTTTATCTCTCTCTGCCTCCGCTGCTCTGTATTCCTGTTCTCTGATTTCTATTCCATTATCAGTCTCTTGCATCTCATCCAGTCTGCTGTTAAGCCCGTCGATCGCTTGTCTCATTTCTGCATTGTCTTTCCTCACTTCCCTCACTTCCTCCCTCAGCTCTTGCACATTTCTCTGTAGGTCCATCAGCATGGTTATGACTTTTATTCTGAATTCTTTTTCAGGAAGACTGTGCATTTCCATCCCTTCAGGCTCCCTCCTGGGGTTGTCTGGTTGATTTTGGTCTGAACCATATTCCTCTGTCTTTTCATGGCTATAGAATTGGTCACTGGTAGTTGCCACATATGTCAGCTGGGCTCTTTAAGACTTTAAAAAAAAAAAAAAAAAGAAGAAAGAAAGAAAAAAAGAAAAAACAAAACAAAACCAAAAAAAAATGCCTACCGGGAGTAGATTCTGTGGGAATGCTGTAGGTGGCGCTGTTGCCCCACTATTCCACAGCCGTGGCCGCACTGCTCTGCAGGGCCCTTTATTGCTCTGGCAGGGGTGGGAACAAATAGGAGGCTGTTGATCTCAGTGAGAAGTGTAAGTATGGCTACGCTTCCCCAGTCGCCGCTAAGGCGTCTGAAACTCACGAGGACTCCCAGCCTGCTGGGCTGAGTGTGCCGGGGCAATCCGGCTCCTCCACTGGGCTCCTGTCTCTTTAAGACCGCTGAAGAAAGCGCGTGTTTTTTTTTTTTCCTTCCCGGGAGCCAGCTGCAAGCACCCTGGCACGTTTCCCGCTCAGATCCTGCCACTCTGTCTCTCCAATCTCCGCTGCACTGCGCGATGTGGGTCAGCGCTCCCCGCGCGGATCACCGGGTCTGGCTACTTCACGGGGTGTACTTCCACTCCTTCCCGGCTCTGAATCCTCTCCTCCCGCCGGTGCGCTGGGGTGGGGGAGTGCTTGGGTCCCGCCGGGTCACGGCTCTGTATTTTACCTGCCTCTTGGGGTGCGGAGTCCTCTTGGGTGTAGCTGCACGCTGTGCACTTTCCTGTGTATTCTGGTCTCTCTTTTAGGAATAGATGTATTTGCTGTGTTTTCGTATATAAATATAGTGTTGGGAGGAGATTTTTGTCGCCCTGCTCACGCCACCATCTTCCTGGAAGTTGTGTGCTATTGTTTTTCTACATTTTACATATACGTACATTTTAAACCCTTCAATACATTATTATTTTTAAACAGTTATGTTTTAAAGACATTTTTTAAATGAGATAAAGTATTTTATATTTCATCATATATTTACCATTTCCCGTACTCAATTGCTCTCCATCTGGTATTTTCCTTTTCCTCAAAAACTCCTTTTAGTTACTTATAGTGCAGATCTGCTAGTCATAAAGTCTCTCTGCTTTTGTTTATTTACAAAGTGTTTGTTTTGCTTTCATTTTTTTTTCCAGCCTTCTTTTTCTTTTTTAAGTTTGGAATCGCTAGTGTACAATCACTAGAAAAACATTATGGTTACTAGACCCCCTATTATCAAATCCCCCCCACATACCCCATTACAGTCACTCTCTATCAGCGTAGTAAGATGCTATAGAATCATTACTTGTCTTCTCTATAAATACTGCCTTTCCCGTGTTCCCCCCCCACTACATTATGTGTGCTAATCATAACACCCCTTTTCCCCCCTTTTCCCTCCCTTCCCACCCATCTTCCCCAGTCCCTTTCCCTTTGGTGACTTGTTAGTCCATTCTTGGGTTCTATGAGTCTGTTGCTGTTTTGTTCCTTCAGTTTTTCCTTTGTTCTTATACTCCGCAGATGAGTGAAATCATTTGATACTTGTCTTTTTCGGCTTGGCTTATTTCACTGAGCATAATACCCTCTAGCTCCATCCATGTTGTTGCAAATGATAGGATTTGTTTTCTTTTTATGGCCGAATAATATTCCATTGTGTATATGTACCACATCTTCTTTATCCATTCATCTACTGATGGACACTTAGGTTGCTTCCATTTCTTGGCTATTGTAAATAGTGCTACGATAAACATAGGGGTGCATTTGTGTTTTTCAAACTGTGCTGTTGCATTCTTAGGGTAAATTCCTAGGAGTGGGATTCCTGGGTCAAATGGTATTTCTATTTTGAGTTTTTTGAGGAACCTCCATACTGCTTTCCACAATGGCTGAACTAGTTTACATTCCAACCAGCAGTGTAGGAGACTTCCCCTTTCTCGACATCCTTGCCAACATTTGTTGTTGTCTGTCTTTTAAATGGTGGCCGTCCTCACTGGTGTGAGGTGATACCTCATTGTGGTTTTAATTTGCATTTCTCTGATGATTAGCGATGTGGAGCATCTTTTCATGTGCCTGTTGGCCATCTGAATTTCTTCTTTGGAGAATTGTCTGTTCAACTCCTCTGCCCATTTTCTAATTGGCTTATTTGCTTTTAGTTTGTTGAGGTACGTGAGCTCTTTATATATTTTGGATGTCAACCCCTTATCGGTTATGTCATTTATGAATATATTCTCCCATACTGTAGGATGTCTTTTTGTTTTACTGATGGTGTCCTTTGCTGTACAGAAGCTTTTCAACTTGATATGGTCCCACTTGTTCATTTTTGCTTTTGCTTCCCTTGCCCGGGGAGATATGTTCATGAAGACCTTGCTCATGTTTATGTCCAAGAGTTTTTTGCCTATGTTTTTTTCTAAGAATTTTATGGTTTCATGACTTACATTCAGGTCTTTGATCCATTTTGAGTTTACTTTTGTGTATGGGGTTAGACAGTAATCCAGTTTCATTCTCTTACATATAGCTGTCCAGTTTTGCCAACACCAGCTGTTGAAGAGGCTGTCATTTCCCCATTGTATATCCATGGCTCCTTTATCATATATTAATTGACGATATATGCTTGGGTTTATATCTGGGCTCTCTAGGCTGTTCCACTCGTCTATATGTCTGTTCTTGTGCCAGTACCAAATTGTCTTGATTACTGTAGCTTTGTAGTAGAGCTTGAAGTCAGGGAGCATAATTACCCCTTCTTTATTCTTCCTTCTCAGGGTAACTTTGGCTATTCAGGGTCTTTTGTGGTTCCATATGAACTTTAGAACTATTTGCTCAAGTTCATTGAAGAATACTGTAGGTATTTTGATAGGGATTGCATTGAATCTGTAGATTGCTTTAGGCAGGATGGCCATTTTGACAATATTCTTCCTAGCCAAGAGCATGGGATGAATTTCCATTTATTAGTGTCCTCTTTAATTTCTCTTAAGAGTGTCTTGTAGTTTTCAGGGTATTGGTCTTTTGTTTTGCCTTTATTTTTAAAAACATAATTTTGAAAAATTATAGACTCAGAAACTCAAGAAATTTTTTTTTAATGTAATTTATTTTGGTATCAAGAAGTTTTAAGACTGATCTCAGTTGTTCCTCTTCTCTCAGGGATGACAATTCTGAACAGTCTGAAAACAGTTGTTCTTTATGTATTTTGCCCAGTTTGTGGTTACTTACTATAGGAGGTAAGCCCCATTCATCATAACTAGAAGTGAAAGTTTCTGCTTTTTTACTGCAGACCAAAAGCAGCAATGGTTATGTAAATTCTGATACTGCATTTGCCAATACTGTTGAGTACATTCATATATTGCTCAATATCCTCTAGAATACACTATTTCAGAAATGAACTATGCAATTCTTGTTTCTTTTGTTTTTGCCTTGTCTGCAAGGAAAATCAGTCAAGATTTATAGTAGATCATCACAGTTTTGTTGACCTAGAGGTGACACATTTGCATTCTTGTTTTCCATTTAATCTTTTTTCCTATTTTATTAATCTAGTTAAAAAGATTAGCTTACACCCCTCTAGCACATTTTTTTCTTTCCTTCCTCCTTCATTCTGTTGCGTGGAAGCTGTGTCTGGGGAGGTCTCTCCCTGCACACTAGGTGAGGCACTAGGAGAAACTTCAACCTGGACGGGGGAGTCTTGACTCTGGACAAGAAAGGATTCTTGAGCAGGTTGGATGAGTGTAGGTAAGGAAGGAATTCATTACAGTGAGAGTAGCAGCAAGTGGCAGCTGCTTTGCAGGCATCAGAGAGCAAGGAAAAGCAAATGGAGGAAAGGGAAGCTCATTGAACTCCTGCTTGGCATGGGGCAAATCTGTTGCTGATTCCTAAAACCAGGGTCACCTGTTGTCCAGTGTCTGCTTGAATCTGCACCACCCCAGGATTTGGGGGAGCTGCAGAGCACTAATGGAGTGCTAAATGGAGTGAGATTATGTTCTGAGAACTTTTCAAAGGCAAAGAAAGGACATTTTCAGGCAGGCTATTAAAGAACATGATTGTACAGCCGCAGTCCTGTCTGGGTCACCCAAGTGATGGGAACTTGCGTGCCCAAATCAAAGTTGTCAGTAGTCCCTCCTTACTTATCTGGAGTAGAACAGAGACAGAGTGAAGTCTTGTGCTTAAATCTGGAAAATAGAATGAAATCACAAATAACAAAGACACCACTGGAAGAGACAAAATACAGTAAGTTAGTTGAGCAAGTGAGAAGTCTTTATTTAAAAAGTATACACGCAAAGGGACTGCAGGCAGCCTCAGAGAGGAGGTGCACTTAAGGGTTTGGAGTTTCATAGGGCCTTTCGGGTAGGGTTCTGCATTAAAGCATGATGTATACAGGTGATTCATAATTCCTTTGAAGTTTTGTTTTAAGAATATTAGGTTATTTAGGTGACTGTGTTGGTCCCAGTCTTGGCATTCTTCATCTACATAGGTTCACTTTGGAGGTCTATCTCCTGTCCTGATTGCAAAGTTATGTAATTGATTAAGGGGAGGGAAGAAGAGGGAGAACAGCCTATAGATTAAGTTAAAGAATAAGCTGGGCCTTTTCACAAACTAAGTAGATCTTACAATGGCATGACCCTTATCCCATTTCCCTGCCTTACCTTAATTCCCTTTGCTGTATTGGGTATTTTTTTAATTGCATGAAATAGAGACACTGTGATTGCCTTTAAATAATAAAGTTAAGGGATTTAAAGAAAAGATTAAGATTAGATGCTCAATAACATAGCCAGGCCTTATAGTAAAAAGGATCAGCCATAATATAGCCAGGCCCCATGCCCCCTCAGAAACAGGTGCCTTTGTTCCCTATTCATGTTTTGCCTGCTGATTTAGTGATTCTGATACTTCTGAAAGATTACCTGTCTCTGTGGCCAGTGTTTGCTGCTCCCTATTAGCTATCTCAAGTGTCTATTGTCTCCTAGAGACCTGCTGTGTGCTGTTCTCTCTTGTTCTCATTACTAAAGCTCATAGTCATATTCCTAAGGAGAGTATCTGATTGATGCACTTAATGACTTTTGATGCCAGACCAGGTCTTAGGTCATCGGCCAGCTGGAAAATTCTCTGTTCTTGGGTCATGTGCCAGACTAAGGTTGTATGGTACAGAGTATGGTAACCTATAAAATCTGTATGGCACTGGCATAGCAAGCACTCAGCACTATCCATTCCTTCCACTTTATAACAATTGATTCACTTAGGACAGTTATTAGACTGGGTTCTCCCAAACCAGTCAGCTTACATTTGTAGATTAAGGTTTAGGTGAATTGCTGAGCTCATTGCTGAAATGTTAAGGTTTTTTCCCAAACTCTTCCTTTCATTCTTAGCCACAAAGGACAGCCTCCACCACCTTTAAGCCACAATTTAAAATAAACTCATGGTACTGATTGTTGGTCCAAGAAAGCCCATCTGTTAGAGATTATGAAGAGAAGAGAAAATTGAGATGTTCCATTCTTGTTAGCATCTCTAAATGTGGTAGAAGAGATTGAAGCTATGAGCTGAAATAAGGTTTTTGGATTATTAGTTCTGTATGGGTTTGAAGCCTAACTTTCCCATTTACTAAATGATAGATTAATATCTTTTCTAAGATTTAGTTTACTTGGGAATAAAGTAGGGATTATGGTATTTGCCTTATGTGGTTATTAGGATTAATAGGATACATGCAAAGCAGTTAGCAAACTGCTTGGTATATAATAAATGCTTGATAAATGTTAGCTCCCACTTTCTCTAGATTATTAAGCCTTATTAGTAGTAAAGGTTACCCTAGTCCTTTAGTAAATTCTTAGTACTAATGAAAACTAATATTTCTTAGTGCATGAGCTGAGACCTAATTATTGAGCCCGTTTACTCAGCACTGTGCTAGATACCAACCTGGTATAAAAGAAACAGTGTAATATGATTCTTGGTTTCTACTCCCCACTATGAAATGTCAGTCCCAGAAAAAATTTTAAGAGGTTTATATTATATTGTTGGAATTTGGGCTCTGTCATTAGCTGTATGACTTAGGGCAAATTAATTCTCTGTGCCTCAGTTTCTTCATGTGTAAAATGCAGAAGATATCTCAGGATTGTTGTAAAGAACAACTGAGTTAATAATGTGATGCCCTTAAGACCGGGCCTGATCTGGTAAATGCTATATGTAAGCTGCTATTGTTAGGACTCCTAGGAGTTGACTACTTCAAGCCTGGGTTTAATCAACCATTTTTCTTCTTTCAGTTTAAAATGAATAGGTTTCTTTGTAGGTTTATAGGACATCTTCAGTATCCATCATCAGGGCAATTTTATAGAATCTTAAGTGGTAAGAGATGAGTGAACTGAAGGACATGGTCTACAGATAATGTTCCATTTGAGACTGGACACCAGAGTTTCCGTATCTTGCCAGTCCTCCTTTGATGATGCTTTGGCAGAAAAAAATGTATCTTGAAATTCTCACAAAGCTGATTTTTCTTGTCACTGAAACGTCTTTTTGAAGAGGTTAGAGGGAATGGTGTGCTAGTAATGTGAAAGTAGGGTTACAGGAAAGCCAATTTGAATTGAGACCTTTGATTTTTATTAAGCTTAACAAATCCAGCAGGTAAGGGATTTTCTAATCAAAAGCTACTACTGTTCTTTAAAGGGAAACTAAAGCTGCTTCTGTTTTTAGAGGAGACACTCATTTCTGATTTGTTTCCTTCTCAAGAAGTGAGATTAATGTGTTTTCTTTCCACATTAGTAAGATTGAACATCCTTTCATTATATTTATTGATCACTTGTATTACTTTTGTAAATTGCCTATTCATGTCCTTGACTTCTTTTGTTTGTTTTATGAGACTTATGTTTGTAGAATGAGGACATTAAATCTTTGCCAAATATGTTTCAAATATATTTTTCATTTTATCAATTGCCTTCTTTTACCCTTGGTTATGTTTTTTTATTTTAACTGAACAGAAACTTTTAATGTGATGAATCTGTAAATTTTTCCTGGAAAGTATCTCATTAGGATTAAAGAGAGAATTTCTGCCAAGTGCTATAAAATATGTAGTAGTTGATACGTAGACTGATCCATTTAATAACCTTTGCCTTACAAATAGGTGATTCATTGTCATGGGATTTGAAGAGACTTTGCAAACTAACATAGGCCTGAGGCTCTAACACCATAATAACAATAGCTACCTCTTATGCACACCAGCTGTGTGGCAGGCAATATGCTAGGTCTTTTATGTACTATATTCCTAATATTTAACTTTAAGCTAAATATTTTGTCCACATTTCATAGATGAGTAAAGTGGGGCCAGAAGAAGTGAAATGATTTGCCCAGGGCCACAGAGCTAGTTAGTGTCTGGGTTGGAATTTTAACTCAAGTCTGCCTGACTTCAAAGTATATACTTTTTTTTCTACAAAGTTCAGCTTCTTGAGGTTTCAAGTATATTAAGTTGGTCCTAAAAGTTTAAGTATCTTTTACCAGTACTTGAAAAGATGGTCTGTAGCCTAATTAAACTGTTCTCGGTTCCTGAGAGCATAGTAAAGGTAATGAGAAGTATAGAAACTAGCTGAAAGTCTCCACTATCTGGGTCAGTGGTTTTCAAAGTGTGGATACTGGGCCAGCAGCATCACCTTCACTTGGTCATTTATTAGAAATGAAAATGCTCAGGTCCCACTCCAGACTTAAACAATCAGAAACTGGGTTTGGAGCCCGGCAGTCTGTTTTGTAATACCTCCAGCTGATTGTGATACATGTTAGAATTTGAGAACCACTCATCTAGAGAAATTATTTTATTCTCTTTAACCATTATTTCTGCCTTATATAAGATCTTTAGTGTAAGTCTCAGCCCTTAAGTACAATTAGCATTATTGAATAGTGGCAAAAGCATCAAGTCAAACAGGAGCTAGTTTTGAGTCTGGTTTAATAAACTTGTAAGGCTAGTTTCTTGAGTATATTTTGCTGTCTGTGTCTCTGAGCCTTTGTACTAGCTATTTCTCTTGGACACCCCTACCTCCCACCCCTTTTTACTTCACTAACTCCTACACATCCTTTAGATCCCTGTTTAGTTTACTTCCCTGGGGATGGCTTTCTCTAACCACTACCCTCCAGTCTCTGTGCTCACATAATAGCCTGTATTTCTCCCATTATTGTACTTGTCACAAGTTTTGGAATTTCCTGTCTCCTATATAAATTTCATTGAGAGCAGGTTCAGTAGCTTGTCTACCACCATACTCTAGGGACTAGTCAAATTCCTCACACATTGTAGGAGCTAATAAATGTCGAATGAATAAATGAATGGTGGCTGTCATTATTGCTTCTTCATCACCATTATCATCCAAGAGCAAGCTCCCCTCTTTGGCTTAATAGTTTTTGTGCTGACTGCTGTGACCATCATGAATAGATAACATTAGCACCAGTTTTCTGTTTTCTCATTCCCTAAAAGCACATGCTTTGGTCTAAGACGACATGGTAGTTCACTGAGCTGCATCCTAACCATCGATTGCTCTGTATCACAGGTACCTTGAGGGAGCTGTGTGCCTTGATGGATCAAGTTCATCATATGCAGAACCAAAAATGGCAGCATCCCTCGGACCTCACCACACGGTGAGTGGGTATTTAGAAAAAGGAGGAAAGTAGGATTTGCCTGTAGAAGGAATGTGATGGGGAGTTGCGGTTGTAGTAGTTTAATTCCATAGGTGGAAAAAGCAGCAGTTCAGTATAGTGGAATAAGAACTGGACTGAAATTCAGAAAATCTTAAATACTAGCTTTGCAGTTTTTAACTGGCTACATGATTTTGATCAAGTCACTTCTCTGGTCCTCACATCAATAAAGTTAAGATGTTGGACTAATACTAATTGATGTCAAAGGGCCTTTCTGGTTCTAAAATCTTGTGGATTCTTGATGCAGTGTGGTTTTACAGATTTATTCAGTTTCTTTGATCCAGTTACTCATAAACCTTTGACCCTTTTCTCACCCCATGGTCAGTCCACTAGCAAATCCTATAAGCTCAACTTACAAAATATATCCAAAACCTTATTGTTTTTCATCATTTTCACTTGGATTACTGCAAGTCTCCTGAACAGTCTACTTCTGCCATTGTTTACGCACTGTTTTTAACTCAGCAGACAAAGAGATTCTTTTAAAACGCAAGTCACATTCTCTTCTTTGCTCAGAAATTTCCAGTGGCTTCCCACCTCACACTTTACAGCTTCACAATCCCGTATAAGGATCATGACCTATTAGCTCACTGACCTCAGCTCCTACTACTCTTACTACTCTTCCCCTTGCTCACTCTGCTCACACTGGCTTCCATACTATTTTTCAAATATGTCAGACATGCTCCCACTTCAGGACCTTTACACTCACTGTTTCCTGTATGGTTGCCAAAATAACAACAGTTTAAGACAGTAGTGTAATAGTTATTAGATAAGTTCTGGAGTTGGACTGAAATCAAATTGAGGCTCTTCTATTTACTCCATTATATAACCTTGGACAAGTTATTTAACTTGAAACTATTTCCTTACCCATACAAGGAGTTAATGAGAGTGCTTTTCTGGTTGGATTGTTATTAGCATTAAATGAGATGAGGTCTTTAAAGAATTCAGCTTTATATAATAAGGGCCAGATAATGATCAAGTACCGTTAGAATTAATTTCAGCTCTGGCCACTCCTCATAATTACCTGTGGAGATGTCCAAAATACAGATGTCCAGGCCCTGACTTCAGGAATTCTAAATCATTGAGTCTGGGTAAGCAGGGGAGAATGGCTAAGAATCTGTATATTTAAATTTTCTCAGATGGTTATTAGAAACATGGAATTGAGAATAGGATCAAATTGTCTCAGTCTTGTTGAGAACCCCACCAGGGTATATGTTAAAGGAGACGCTCAAGAAACTTTGAGTCTATACTATTCATTATTCAGTCTAAACTTGCAATGTGATACTCACATGATGACTTACCTTCTTAGGGAATTTTATTCTAATTTTAACTGCTGTGTCCTGAGCAACCTTGAGTTGTGACAGATAGTGAGGCCCTGTTGGAGGTACAGGTTCAATGCAAGCAATGAAATATAGATCTGTTCTAAATGTTTCTTAAGGGAGAAAATATTTTTTTCCTTCTTAAATATTATTACATATTATATGTTAGGTTTTCTTAGAACATATGCGTGTCACATATCACCAATATACCTATGCGGGAATTAGGTGGCTTTGGAAATTAGAAGGAAATAGCACTTAACTTACAGTGTGACTTTCATATAAACAAAATAGTGTAAAATTTCTAAAGTTGTGAAAATTGAAGTATAAAATTAATCCGATTTTCAAAAGTATTCTTGAAATAGTTGTCTTGGCCTTTTTTGCATACAAATAGCCATTCCAACTGAAACCCTTATCTTTTCTGTTTTTATTTTCCCTCTATCCTGATAGAAATTATGCCCGGTTCCGACGTTCTCTGCAAAGATACAGTCTGACTCAGTGGGTTGACAGGAACATGCGAAGCCACCATCGGTTCCAGCGGCTCTCCGATTTTCCGTGCAGTCCATTTGTCTCATCCCCTCAGCAGTAAAGGTTCCTATCCAGGGTCCTGTCCAGAGCAGTATCTCATCTTCTGCTGTTTTGTGCTTTGTAGATTTGGGGTTTTATTTTTCACAAAATTTTTATTTAAAGAATGTGTCACCTTTTAGAAATGCCCGTTGCTGACTTGAATTTTTTTGTATAAAGTCCTTCCTGTTTGTGTGTGTGTATAAGCAGTATTAAGTTGATATAGTTTTTATTTTTTAATTTAAGTTGAAGGTGGCTGCCTCCTGAACGCCATCATTAAGCCAAAACACGCTGGCTCAAGCCAAACACCTGCCTCTGTGCAGAGGTGAAGTCTGCTTCTGGTGCCCAAAAGAAATGATCTTTTAATCTCTAAGGAAGAGATTATCAGGCTGCAAACCAGTGTTTATTATTGCTGATGACTTAAAAATGGATCCAAGTCACTTTTAACAGCCCCTCTTACTTTTTATTTGAATCTCTGAATATCTGTCAGTATTTGAAAGATGGTAATCCAGGACATTTGAAGGAGGGTGGAGCAAGAAAAAATACTGCTCAAAGGACAAATTGAAAGTGTACATTTTCTCTTCTTTTTGTTCTTACTAGTTGCCTTTATTTTTTGGCTTTTTTTTTTTCATTTTTCATTAAATTTGTTGTGCACAATAGTGCTTACAAATCTTCTACATCTTAACTCTGATAGAAGACTGCTGACTAACTCCTGTTGATTTGTGGTCTTGTGACTGATCATCTCTGCCTTTCTTCAAGGCTTTTCCATCTTTTTTTCTCCAGTGACACTGCTCCATAGGGTTCTGTCAGCATATTATTCCTGAATCCTATTGTACATAGATAAGCCTCTTAAGAATAGCCTTGCTGTTCTCTCTATTGAAGAGCTGCCCACCCAGAGTCTTGACTCTGGAACAGGCCAGAAAGCCAGTGCTATTGAGTGTCAGTTGATCTTCAGTTTTCCAGTTTCATCTCCTGAACCCCAAATTCAAGTATGAGTTGTGTTAGCGGGTGAGCTTCCATCCTGTGGGAGAGACCTTGGAGAGGTGGTCTTTTGTCTCTATTATTTTACAAGAGGTGCCTTTAGACCCTGGATGTTGCCATCTCCTCATCTGGTCAGACCTCTAATACAGTTTCACAAAACTGCAGAAGTGGGTCTAATGTAGTTGTGATTAAGCCTGTGCACAAAAGTATTACCTGACTTTATGGCTTGGTGGTCTAGCCCAAGTTGACAGACTTTGTGCAGCCATATTAATGGATATCTTAGAGTTTGTTATTTTCTTTCCAGACAGCTGTGGGCATCTTTGGGGAGATTTTGCAGTCCAGCATTTGTGCTGCTGTTGTCGCCTGTCTGAAGGCTGTATGTAATTGCTGTAGTGCAGCCTGTGATCCTAGGCTAGCTGCCTCTGTCTGATTTGCTTCATCAGCCTCATCACCAATGTGAGTAATCCATCTTAAACATCCTACCCTGCTTCAGAAACTGATTTGGGAAAAGCTTGGTGGTTTAAGCCACCAATAAACTTACATGGATGTCCCTAAGTGTTTACTGTTCTTACCCAGGTGAGGGTTCTCTTTTCCTTGGACATTTGGTTTAGATTCTGGGACCAAAATGGAAAGAAGTTCTGTTCAAAGGCAAGAGTCAAAATCTGTTAGTTCAGTTGGTATAATTGACATTTACATCATCACTTCTCCAAGTTTCCCTAAATTAGCTTGATGGAGTGAGACCAGCAAACATCCACCTTTGGAACCATGGCATAGTTAAAATTGTAGATGGAATAACTAGATGTTCAGCTGCCTGCTTCCCCACAGGTAACCCAAGGAGTGAAGGGACAGGGTTTTGCTTAGGCAAAAATCTCTACAACTCATGTTTTTACCTCTCTGGTACCAGAGGTTTAAGTCTGACCATGTAATAGGAGCACTGCTTTGCCAAATCAAACAAGTGACAGGTTAACTAGAAAATGTGACAATCACATTTCCTCTTTGCTCAAATAATTGTTTTTCCAAAGCTTTCCCAGCTTAATGAAATCTGTTGGACCGGGGGAGGAGAGAACTGTTCTCTAGCAGTTAACATGGTACTCTTTAAGAAGAAAAAGCCAAAGAAAACTCATCAGGCCTGAAAGATGGTAGTGGGTAAAATCTGGAGTTTTTAAAGCTGCATCTCTCATATTTGGTGTTGGTCTCTAAGTCTAATGTTCCATGTGGAATTCTTGCTGTGTTGTTTTATTTGAATAAGGGTTATGTGCATTTAACTGCCTACCTAGCTTTCATCATCCACAACGACATTCTCACCACAGGGGTCTTGACAGAGCAAAATAAAAACATGCTGTTTACATAGTTTACTTGTAAGCAAAGCGCCTGAAATAACCTGTAGTTTTGCATTTAATGCAGGCCCTGGTTTACTTGAGTTGTCAGGATCAATTATGAAACTGAAGTTTGGTGCCTCTATATCATGTTTTTTCTCTTGTAGCAGTTGTGTTTAATGTCATTAAAAAGAAATAAAAGTTCTTGTCAGTGGCATATGTACTGTGGCCGTCTGTTGTGGGCTTTGAAGGAGGGTTCCTTCCTCCTTTGTGTAGGTAGGTTAGTGGGGTATGGAGGGGGAGGCACTTAGTAGAATGTGGTACTGGGGAGGCGAGAGTGCATGCTCCCTATTCTTTTGAGGGTAAATTAGTGTTGAGAAAGGTGTTCCAGCATTTTAAAAATGTTGAAATTGGCTGGGATTTGCAGCTACATGTAGGGCATGTCAGGAACCTGACAGGGGAGCCTGAAATAACGCTATGCTGCTGTTTTTGCAGAGGGGGATGAGGGCTCAGCCCCATCAGACAGGCACTGCCTTGCATTCTTCCCAGGGCTGTGTGGTTGGCCTCCGTGTGTCTGCCTCTTCAGAGCTAGCACTGATTAAGAAGCCAGTCTATCCTGGGGCATTCTCCCTTTGAGAGGGATGTAAGAAACCAGAATTGATAGTACAAAATTGATGGTTGTTCCTAACCTAACCTCTCCAGAAACTGACTGCCCCTAGAACCTGGGATGAAGGTTGGAGAAGTGTGGGTAGATGTGAGACACAGTGCTCCTTAGGTCCCTATTATGAACCTAAGCTTCTTAGACCTACCCCAGGAGCCAGAGTGAAAGGGAAGGCAATAATAGCTTGTCACCTGTTAGCCAATGCTTCTAAAATCTCAATTCGTGCTGAGAAAGTAGCAATATGTTTGGAAGGCTCTCTGTAAGTTTTGCCCAGTATTCATTCTATAGTGCAAGTAAAAGGTTAAACATAAATTTGCTACTCAGCTCATTGATATTCTGAGGTACTTTTGACCTGTACCTATCTATTTTGTTCCTGTCAAATGTAGATGATCCTTTGTCCAGGAATTGCTTATTTCCTTTCTAGCAGTTCATTACTATAGGCATCAAAGGTTTCAGAGACCAGGCTGAGTTCTCTGAAAGGGTGATGTTCCTTACCCTCAGTTCATTTTACATTATGGAAATGTGAGAAGGAGAAAGAGAAATGGGCCTTCTCTAAAAGGAATGGGCTCATTCTCTAACTAGCCTATTGTGAGCTTTTTACAGGAAGAAAAAAAAACCCAACCACTAGAAAGAGTTCCCTGCTTTTTCTCAAAAAAAAAAAAAATACTAAAGCTGATTCTAGGGTGTGCTTGCTTTGTATGCCAGAGCACCTGTCAGGAAAAAAATTCGCACTTGTCACAGGAAGTATCAGCTGGTCAGTGGTGGAATTCCTTAATGAACAGCTCCTGCCTTGCCAATCCTCCCCACTTGCTCTCCCCCTGTGACAGATGGAACATGCCATAGACAGAAAATTAGACCCTCCCCAACACCCACTATAATGGGGGTGGAATACAGTCTTGGGCAAACTTGAAGGCAGTCCATGTGATAGTTCTGAAATACATCATTAGGGAACCATTATATATAAAGGTCTTCAACTTAGCTTTAAATAGCATCTGAGGGTTTGGGAATATTGTACTGATGGGGTTTGATGGCACCAGGGCTGTAGGTGGAGGGTGTCCCGTTTATAGAAGCAATTTGTTCTTGGGGGCTACTTAAAAGAAGTATTGCCAAACTCAAATAGGTTTAAAGAGGGTAAGGATAAAGTAGAAGTCTGAAACATCACATGATGAGTGGTAAGACATGTCTGTAAATGGTTGAATTCGTGATCTGAAATGTGGATTCTAGAGGAGGCCCACACTGAGAAGCCAGGGGTTAAGGGGACAAGCTTAGAGAAAAGGACTCCTGCCCAACAGAAACCCTAGTCCTTCCTCTCCTCGGGTCCTGGGTTTCCCTAGTGTTCCTGTGAAAAAGTCCCTTGGCTCCTACTCTAGGTGGTGGGTGGGAGCTGGGAATCCTCTGTTCTTACCCCTTTGTTTTTGGCTAAGGAAACTAAGCACCCTTCCTACCTCAAGTTACTGGCCTGAGGTGTCTTGTGATTTTAAGGCAGGGTCTCCTACATCTCAGGCCTGGTTTCCTCCCTCAGGTCTGCTATGGTCTGCATGTCAGGTCTCAATCTCAGAGAACTTGCCCAGGACCTTCCCAAGCTATCAGGAATCTCCCCATCTGAGGGAGTGGTGAAGAAAGGACCACATTCCAAGTCGAAGCTGTAGGAAAAGTTGATGGTTACAGAACTTGGGGGTTTAGAGAGGCAGTCAAAGGGGATGGAGTTTACCTACGCCAGGAGTGTTCTCTCCTCTCCTCTCATAGTTCCTCATATCTTCAGCTGATGTATGTCCCACAGGAGCACATAATATGAAGGCAGGACAGGCAGTGCCCCGAGCCCTACCGAGCCATCTACATGATGCTAACTTGAGGACTTCTCTAACATTTGGCACTAGACAGGCACAGAGGGCCTGGGCAGAACCTCTCTGAAGTTTGGCTTAGAGTTCTGTGTACTGAGCAATTTCCCACTTTCCCACCCAGCCTCTAAGGCCTGCTTTCTTTCTCTCAGAACCTTCCAAAACTGTCTGCCTTAGGCCCTGCTCACCTGACATTTTCCCTCTAAGTTCTTGCTGGCTCTGGACAGAAATGTTCAAAGCACCCCATTGGCTGGTTTGCTCATTGGCTAATGGCATCACTTCTCTACCTTTTGGCCTGCTTTGGGGATCATAATGATGATCCTTTAACAGCCCAGAACAGCATGCTGTGGCACAGCTTTTCAGTTCCTCTTCACTTCCCTGCTCATCCTGGGGAGAAACAGGAATTGTCTTCCCCCCACCAGAGGGGGAAAACCCTTTGTTTTAAAAACAGCACCAGCGCACATACCTATGCAGTGTGGCAGCCCAACCACGGACTGGGGGGGTGGTGGCCTCAGTAATAGGAAGATGGAGCAGCTATTTTCTCCTCCTACACGTGCATCCCCATCTGTTCGAGATTTCCCTTCCAACTCCAGCTTGGCTGGCAGGCATGTCCCTAAGAAGCTGCAGGCCAAGATGGAGAGAACTGACTTCCTCCTCCATACATCCTGACTTGCTGCCAATTGCCAGAAAAAGAGGGCAACATTTGGGCATTTACCAGAAGACAAGGATGTGCCTTTTCATTTGTCTTTTTATTTTACATTTAAAAAGTAGTTATTGCTCTAACTGGATCAGAGGTAAGGACCTCTCCCCTAAGGAGCCTTGGCCTTGCAGCCCCATTCAGAAGGGATGGAAGTCACCAGACAGTGAGTGGAGACTCATGTCCTTCCAGGATGAAGCCCTTAGTATTGCTGACATCTGCCTTTGACCCTGTCTCTCCTCCCTCCCTGTGCTGCCACTCCAGGGCAAAGCAGAGTGGTAGCTGACCCAGCCATGAGAGCTCTTATAGACTGGAAGGAAGGGGCAGTCATTGAGTGATGGCTTTCAGCTCTCTGGCTTGGGGGCCATTGCTTTTATCATCCAGTTCAAGATATTCACTAAGTGCCTACTATGTGCCAGGCTTGTGCTAGGCACAGTCTCCCCGACATGCCCATCCTTAGCCACCCATGGAAGATACAGAGGTCCATCTCTTCCCAGGCAGGCATGCCGCAGCCAGAACTTGTCAGTCTCAGGGAAGAGTGCCTTTCCTTATCAAGCACCATTTTTTTTTTAACCAGAAAGGAGTAGTGGAGAGACCAGTCACCTCATACCACTCAGGCTCTAGGGAAGGACATGAGGACCCTGGGTAGCTTTCACAGAAGCCTGGATGAGATGGCAAGATATGGAGACCCCAGAGGCCAGGGCTGCTCTGACCATGGTGAGTAGCTCAGGCCTGCCTTCCAGCATCTTCTACTCCAGAGTGGGTATTTTAACGGCCCCCATGTGGACGTACCTTTTCAGCTGTGCAAGCCAGCACTGTTACAACTCCAAGTGACTTTTCCTAAAGAAACAGGGCCAATACCTTCCAGTGTCTTTTCTACTTTGTCTTCTTAAGATCCCAGACTGATGATCTTACAGTCAAAATAAGGGCCAAAGAAGACAGGGGATGCAGGCAACCAGCTGGGGAATCCTTCTGCCCTCTGGAGTAAAGCCCTTCGATTGTGTTTTCCAAAAGAGACAAAACAGATAACATCTTACACACTTGCAAAATTGTACATAACATCACAAACATGTCCTTGATGGCTGGATCCAGAAAAAGCTTGATGGCAGCCATGACCTGCCCAGCAGGCAGCCCCACAGCTTCCCTGATGGTTTTCAGTCTGAAAGACACAGCCTGAGTCGGTCTGGGTGCTTGTCATCTCCCAGGAGCTTTTATGCATTTTCTCAAAGAGGAAGCCAGTCCAGGAGAGGCGAGGAGACAGAAAGAAGGCTGTGTCTCCTGCAGCTTTGCCTTTTCCAGAATGGGGCCAGGCCTCAGTTTTGTGGCTTATTTTTTGCAGAATTGGGGTTTGTAGTTCAGCCTCCTTCACCAGAGTAGGATGGGGACGAGGAGAACTGTGCAGCTAGCTGTGCCTCCCCCCACTGCAGTCCTCCCCTCCCCACGCCCATGGACCCTCTCCCTGCAGACAGGCAGTCATGCTTCGATGATGTTTACCGAGGGCTTGTTTGGAAACTGGGAGGAAAAAAATGAGAGAAGCCGCCAGGGCAAATAGAATAGACTTCTTGCAAGGATGGAAACAGGAAGAGGACACAAGAAGTAAGGAAGCAGCAGAGCTACAGCCTAAAAGCCAGGCTCTTGTCCCATGTGGAAGGAAAGGAGAGCCCTGCCTGGGTATCTGTCTCTCTGCCTCCTCAAACCCAGCCTCGGTCTCCCATAGCTGAATGGCCAAGACTGGCCCCTGGCACCCAGTCCACCCCCAGCGGGGCCATCCCACTGGCTGGTTCTCTCACATACTGCAGTTCTGCCTCTGAGCACAGCCTCAGCCACTGACATTGAGGTGCTTCTGGAGATGGGGGTTAACAGGAGGCTTCAGGAAAATGCGCCAGAAAGAGAGAAGCCAAAAGAGAGGACAGTAAGCCAGAGGGTGTGAGGAGATGGAAGGAGGAGGGAGTGTAGAGAGGGCCAGATGTTTGCTTGTTGGATTCTCATCATCAGGACCATGAGATCCTCTCACATTCTCTACTGGCTTTCTTCTGAGCTGCTCAGAGCAAGCACTGAAAAGGTTTTCAGATCTGTTTTACAGAAGAGGAAATGAAGGTACAAAGAGGTGAAGCACTTGTCCAAGATCACACAGCACAGCGAGAGCAGAAATGAGCCCAGAACCCCTACTCTTCCTGCCCCACACCAGTCAAGAATTCTGCCCTCCCTATTGGCTGCCTTTTTTGCCAGACCCCACTGGCCCTGGCACCCTGCAAAAGCAGAGAATCCAAAATCCATTTGCAGTGTCCCCTGTGTCACACAGATAGCAGCCAAGTTTGGCTCTGCCCTGCTGCAGCCATGCCAGGCCCTGAGCTGACCCCTTCTGCAATCCAGGGATGACCAGCACACAAGCCAGGGGGACCCCCCCACCCAGGCCTGAGTCCTGCCCTCACCTTGCTGCGGAGAAGACCCCCGCCTTGGTGCTCTGGTGTGCTGGTTTCTGATGCACTCTTGGTTTTTTCCTTGTTGTTATTGGGTTCATTGTCCTTGATGATGTCATACTGACGGCAGAAGAGGGCAATGACGCCTGGGGGCGCCAAGGGAGAGCAGTCAGAGGCCAGAGCCCAATTCCCTGTCGGCTCGCTGCACTTGCTGAGCTCTTGTTAAGTGCCGAGCTCCAGATGGTCTCTCAACCGCACTACTGCAACAGTCTCTCTCTGGCCTCTGGCTCCTCTGTCCACCTGTACCCTTACCAGCCATCCCTTTTCTGCTGCTGGGTTGATCTTCCCACAATACGCATCTGATCATGTCTCCTCCCTTCCCTTCTTTCAGACCTCTGACAGCTCCCCTTTCCCTTTAAGGGTGAAACAGAGACAACGCATCTGCTGAGCACTGGCAGCCCCTGAGCTGTGCACTCCCTGAGTCCGGAGAACTCCACAAGGGCGCCTCTGATCCTCTCAGTGAGGACGCTTGGGGCTTAGATAATTTACTCAAGGTCACATGGAGGTGGAGCTGGGCTGTGCACTCCAGGGCCTGCATTCTGCTAAATGTTCATTATCAGACTAATAATAGATGAATATAATTTCTTTTGGAAGTCAGTATCAAGGCAGCCAGCTCCAATTCTTAAAAGTGTTTTCCCCATTTTTACCTTTGTACTTTATTTATAGTGCTGTTTCTTGATCTATTTTGTTTAGATAGTATCTTTTGACTCTCCACCATGGTAGATAAAGCCTTATAACTTCCCCTCCTTCCTTCCCCATCATCCTAACAGAATTACATCACAATTTGGGGTTAATTCACTGTGTTTTTATCGTTATGATTATGTAAATACTGTCTGTGCCAAGTCTAATAATGCACTGTAAGCAAACCTCCTCTTTTGTACTATCCTTTGTTTTTTTTTTCCTATGTGTCTCTGGGACATTTTTTTGCAAATGCCTCTAAAACAGAGGCTGTTCTCTCAACCACCCTGTAAATATAGCTTTGGCATGGTGGTCCAGTCACCCTGAATGACTCTGGCCTACTCTTCAGCCTCACCATCCTTTACTCCATTTCCACCTTCTCTCTCAGGGTGCAGCTGCACTAAGCCAGACTGAGCTTAATGTGTTTCTTGAAAACACCATGCCCAGAACACCATTCCTTTTTTTTGGCTGCCTGGTAAACTCCTATTCATCCTTCAAAGCTCAATTCCCATGTTACCTCCTCTCTGCGTTTTTCCCGATTTCTACTTCTAGCCCCAGAATTAATTCCCTATCCTCTGTTTCCATACACAGTACTATTACAGCCCTCATCACATTGAATTACAGTTAAATATGGGCCTGGATTCTCTCAGACTGAGTTTTTTGCAAGCACAGGGCTCCTCTTAGTCATGATTGTAGCACTACTATTTGGAATGGAGTGGCGCTTGAGAAAATGCTGGTTGAGTACAAAGACGAAATTTGTTCTTCATCCTCAGAGAGCTCATGGGAAAAAAGAGACATGAGCCTGACTACCTTAATTTAAGAAGGGCTCAAGAGAGGAGCAAAAAGTGCTGTGGGGGCATGAAGGTGGGAGAGACATTCTAATGGACGGATGAGGGAAGTTTTATGGAGGTGGTCTCAGAGGGGCCTACAAGGATGAGCAGGTTACGAGGGTGTCCCCGCCTGAGGCAGGCACATGGAGGCACAGCGATCCAGAAGTGGGCTGAGAAACTGTGAAGCCATGGCCAACAGGTGAAGGGGCTGTGTCTACTCTCAGGAGCCTGAAGCACCCCCGAGGGAGGGGAAGGGCCAGTAGTCCTATCCTCCTCCGAGGCAGCTCTCAATCTGTTATTCTTCTGGTGAGGGGTAAGTTAGCAAACGGACCATACCCAGTCCCCCAGTTAGCAGCAGGACTCAGAGACTTCTCACATTGTTCTCTTACCCTTTGTTTCTGTGAGAGAAGGAGCCTGGTCAGGGGCCTCTATTTCCCAGAGTTAAGCAAAGAAGGCCTTGGAGGCCAGACTCACCGGCCCACATGAACAGGACCACGACGATAATCAGCACCTCGCCCGTCCGCAGCTGCTGGTTCCTCCCCATCTCCTTCATGGTCACCTCATCTGCGGGGAGAGAGACACTCAGTCCAGGGCTCCCCTCCTCCAGGGCCAAAGCCAAGACATCAAGCGCTTGTTCTGCAGGTGCCCTCATGGCTAACTAAGAGATTCGAAACCATGCTGGGGGGCCAATTGGGGTGACAGTGATAGGACTTAATCCAGTTGAGAGTTCATATACCCATTGTCTTGGGGACTAGAGTGAGCTCCTCTCTCTCAGGTGCTGCTCAACTTGGCAGCAGGGGGTGGTGGGGAGGAACAGGGGAGTCAGCGTTTTCCTCAGGCTGACCACCCGAGCCCAAGCCCAGTCCCTTCCTCATGGGAACCAGCATGCCTTTGTTCTTGGAGGCCATCTTCTCAGCCTCACGAGGGGTCTTGAAGAGCACCGGCTCGCTGGCAGGACTCTGGCCCTGAATGGAGATGGCCTGCACGTGCACGATGTACTCAGTGTCCTCCTCCAGGTCCCAGAGGGCGCATGAGCGAGTGGTGGTGTTCACCTCCTGGATGAAGCGCAGCATCCGCACGTCCTTTTTCTGCCAAGGCAAAAGCCGCGCCCACTCTTCGCCCTATCAGTCACCAACTGCACTCTACCCACCTCTCCAGTGGAGATAAGGGCTCGCCCAAGACCATACATCCAGTGAGAACCAGAACCAGGTCCTAAACTCAGGTCTTTTAAAGATCAAAACCATACTCTTAATTCCTAGGTGCCAATCAAAGTCCACTGAGCCCTCCCTTAAAAACTGATCCCCTTCTGGGACTCCCCTTTCAGGCCATATGTACACTTTTTCTGCCTGTCTCCCTTGCTTCTCCTTCCTTTCTCCTTTCTATTTCTGCATCTCCTCCACCACTACCATCCTGAAGAGTTTTTCCCTCCTAGACCTGAAGGGTTACCTGCTGAGAGATGGCAAATCCGATGACAACCTCGTCCTCCAGGACGTCCCAGCTCACCACTGCAGAGTTGGCCTTGAGGTGCCTGACAGTGACATTCACCGGGGCCGAGGGGCTGTCTGAGGGGTGGAGGCACCTGAGCCTGAGCACCCCCTGCTGTCAGGCCCAGACCCACTGTCATAAGTGGAAACCTGGGAAAGGTCGTGCGATGGGGGAAGGAAAAACCATAGCCTCCAATGGTTGGCCCATGGGTCTCAGTTCCTTAGGGGTTGAAGAACCAGTCCTGTGAGGCCCGAAGCTCCTTATGTCCAGGACAGGACATAATTTGCCTGGCCACAACTGGCCCTAACAGGGGTCCAAGCAAAAACTGACGGGCCTGGGTCAGGGCCAGATCCAACAGAGGGGCAGTAAACTGTGGGGGTGGCAGGTATGAGGGAAGCATATATGGCAGGGGTTGCAGGAGCCGAAGGTTAGTCTGGTAAAAAGTGGTCAAAAGGACTCCCAGTCCAGTGCTCTTTCTATAATATGGTACTGTCAAGTGAGTGACCTTGAGGGAAGGAGAAAACCCAGAGGTACAGAGGAGTCAGGCTGAGGTGAGCTCTGAGAATAGGAATGAGGATCAAGGAGGAACCCCCAATATTGTGGTGACCCAGGAGGAATGAAGTCTAGGGAAGGGTCTATGTGAGCCTCTTCTCCACACTGCCAGCCCCAAGAGACAGGTGGGGGATGCAAGAGGAAGATGGGGTCACTCAGAGCAGGGCCCCCTCAGCAGAGAGTACATCATCTGGGTGTGGGAAGGGGGTCAGTCAAGAAGGGAGTAGGAAGGACGGCAGTGGGGATCGTGGGGGTCAGGGAAGGAAGAACCTTTCCAGGAGAGGGCGGTGAAGCTGCACAAGCCTCTGTATCTCCCTGGGGCAGGGTAGGTGCTACAAGGGGAAGACCTGGGCCTAAGCAGCACCCTTCACCCACAGAGGAGGCCTGCGGCCTGGGGAGACAAAACCATACATGGAGATGTAGAGAGACGGACACAGACAGGTGGCGGCAGACACAACAAGAGAACAGACAAGTGGGGTACCAGAGACAGAAGCAGAGAGCACTGAGCAATGGAGAGATTGGTAGAGAGACAGAAGAACGACGGTGACAGCCAAAGAGCAGATACAGGCGTCAGGAGGGGCTGCCTGAGAGCCCACTGGCACCAGACATTGGCTGCACCAGGCTCAGGGGGCCATGTTCCCTAGGGTACTGGTTCCCCATTCCTTTACACATGCTCAGGTACTCTGGGACCCCAGCCTGCTCCGACCTGCACGGTTTTCCTGCAGGGCTTTGGAGACAAGAAGGGAGGCCCAAGGTTGGGGGACGAGTGTCCTCAGCTGCTCCCAGGGCCAGAGAAGGGAGCTAGGGCAGCTGGGGCAAAGGCCTGGTCAGGGCAATGGGATGAGGGGCCTGGAGGGTCACAAGTCTCTAGACCAAGGGCTGGGGTGGCGGGAAGGGGTCTGGGGGTCAAGCAGGTAGGGAAGAGGCTGCGGGAGATTGGGAGAGCAGTGAGCGGTGTAGAGTCGGGGCCCCCAGGGAGCAGGGAAGGGACCTGAGGGCTCCCTTGGCTGGCGCAGGATAGGAGTCCGCCCGGGCGCCTGCCCGCCCGCCTGGCCCGCGCCGAGCCCCCCGCCGGGCCCCCTTACCCGCCTGCACCAGCGCGAGGCAGACGTAGCCCAGCCACAGGCGGAGCGCCGCGCCGGGCGGCCCGGGGTGCATGGCGGCTCCTCCGGCCGGCTGGCCCGGGGCGGCGCAGGGGGACGCGGCTCCGGCACCCGGCAGCAGCCGCCGCTCGCGCTCCGGCCCGCGGCCCGGCCGCCCCGCGCCGCCCCGCGCCGCCTGCATGTCGGCTCCGCGGACAGCGACTCCGCGCGGCGGCGGCGGCGGCGGCGGGCGACTGCCGCGTACACGTCGGGCGCCCGGGGGGCGGGGCGCCCCCGCTGCGGGGAGAGGCGCGGGGCGGGGTGAGGGGCTGAGGGCGCCCCCTTCGGGCCCCCCTCCCGCCTGGGCCAGTGACCCGCCCCGCGGGGCTGTCATCCTCTGGCGGTGCGGAGCCCAAGCGGTCCTCCGCGGCCCCGCCACCACCAAGCTAAGCCCAAGCTTGCAGCCCCGGCTCCGCCAGCCTTGACCCGGCCATCGTCTGTGCCCTTGCCCACGGGAGAGGAGGGCAAGTGCCACGGAGACGCTCAGCTGTGCCCCAGCCCACCCCGCCCCACTGCTGACCTCCCTCCCTCGGCCTGGGGTCCCCCGTCGCTCACTCCACCCCAGCCCGGAGGCCTTGCTGGCTGGGGTGGAGTGAGCAGAGTGAGGTGACTCTGTGAGGTGACTGGAATGCTGAGGAGGGGCTGGGGTGCATCCAGTGGGTGCTCAGTGTTTACCACAGGCCGAGAGGAGGTGCTCCGACTCACTGAGGGCCTGGCTCTGTGACCTCCGTCAGTCCTTCCCCTTCTTTCGGCCTCCCGTTTTTATCCACACAGCGAGAGTAACAACCAGCCCTACTAGGTGCCCAATACTGTGCTGAGGGCTTTACTTGAATTATGCCACTTACTTCCCACTGCGACCCTACAGAGCCTGCTGTGTGTCCACCAGCAGCTCCAAGAGGTTACCTGACTTGCCCAGGGACCGACAGAAGAGCCAGGGTTGGAACACACGCTGATCTGTCTACCAAATGTATGCTTGATGCCACCATCTCCCCCTGCAGACTGAATTTGCCCACCCTGGGACCCCTGAGATCCTAGAACTTGCCTATGCCAGCTCCTCCCCAGCCAGAGGACCATCTGGAACAATCTCTTCCCCAGAGCAGGGTGAGGGAAGAGTGGCTCCCCCTCAGGCCCTCACCCCCATGCTGGCCTGGCTGAACACTGAGCAGTGACTGAGCTAATGGCGCTGAAGTGCAGGGGGCTTTGAACACTTGGCACAATCACAGTTAATAAAAGGGCTTCAGTGACCCCTTCTCATAACTCTGAGGTCATCCATATGCCTGTCACTGTCCCTACTTTGGCCCCACACATCTTTTTGCCCAATCTACTCCTTTTTTGATGTTAGAATGGCAGGGAGATACCCTGGTCCTGCACCTACCACCCTCTCCATAATGAGGACCTCTGGAACACCAGGCAGCTAGGGAAGCCCTCACCCCCACCCACCCTGTGACACTCTCCACCCTGAGTCCCAGTCAGAGAAACAAGGTCAAGGAGAGGCACAGGCCAGGGTCCTAAAGCCACTGACATGGAGGGGCCACCCATCCTTTCAAATGAGCCCCTCCCGGCACTGTCTGAAATCCTATCATTAGGTGGGCATTCCTTTGGGTCTTAAAGGCCTTCTGGTCTTCCAGAGGCCCTGGAAGGGCTGATCTGTTTTGAAAAGGAACACCTTGCAAAGTTACCCCATGGTCTTCAAGATCTCCCTGCCTGCCATTTTTAGATCAAGCAGCTGAGGACCAGTGATGGGAAGAGCTTGGTGCAAATTCACAGTGAACCTGAGAGCAGCACTAGAGCCTTCGTCCCCTGACACCCCACCCAAGGCTCTTTGCACAGACCCCCAAGTTTCTACTTGGAAAGGGTGAGATGGGAGGGGGCTAAGGGGCTCCTGCTGAGCAGTGCGAACTAACTGGCTGGACCCTCAGTACCCCCAGGTCTGCTGCTCTGGGCAGGCTAACACCCCCAGCCCCACCTGCTTCCTCAGCCACATACCTTGTCCTTGGGTGAGCCTTCCTTGGGACCTCCACCTGTTTGGGAGAGGAGCTAGGAACCAGAGCACCTCTCTCCTTTTTCTCTTTCTCCTTTTCTTTCTTTCTCTTTTTCCTTTCTCACTTCTCTCCCCCCCAGCAGCTGCTTTCTGCCCCACCCAGCCCGGCTCCGCCCCACCAGCTGCAGCTTGGCCCCTAGGGACCCCTCTCACCCACCACGCCGGGAAAGACAACCCGGGGCCTGCGGGAACAACTGGAGTCTCCTTAGGCCTTATCACAGGAGCCAGCAGGAAGGAGAGGGGTCAGTTAGAGGTCACAGAGTCCATTCCTGTCCCTGCTGGGGAGAAAAGGAGGGAGGAGGGGGAGGGTCTTGGTGGGGTCTTGTACTGGGGAGAAAAGGGAGCCTGAGCGCCACCTGCTGGCCTCTCCAGATATAACCCCAGGTAGAAGGGCACTCCGTTGGGCGAGATGGCTGAGCCTGTGGGTTTGAGAAGGATGGGGAAGGGTGACTGAGGAGGGGCCATGAAGGGCAGGGAGGATTTGGAGAGTTGTGGCTGTGGGTCTGTAGCCTTCCGAGACCCCACGAGGCATAGGGCTCTTGGGTATTATCTTGGTTCTGGGAAAAGTCCTGATATCAGGAGCCTGGCAACCAGTAGAAGCTGGGCTGGGAGTGGAAAGAGCTGAGAAGATTAAGAAGCACCCTGAGTGATCTTGGGAGGGGGCTTCAGGACCAGCTGCTTCACATACACCATCTGCACACTTAGCAGTAGGCACTCTGATAAATGTCTGTCGAACGCATGGAATACATTTATTCTTCCAACATATACTTATTGAGCACCTATTATGTACCAGGCTCTGTGCAACATTCTGGAAATAGAGCAGTGAAAGAATGAAGAAATGCATGAATGGGGAACTCAGAGGGGTTTGAGTGGTGGACCTCTGTCTGCCTAAGCTATACAGATCTCCATTTGGAACTCCACAGACATCTCCTAGGAGTCTGGCTGGTCACTTACACATTAGCATCTCAGGGGTCATGAGCAGAGCATTTGGATCTCCTGAGTGTCCAGTGCTATCCAGGGTCCCAGCATAAAATCTAGGCTGCAGAGCCCAAGTCAGATCCCAGGAAACCATTTAGAACGGGAAGGCTCGTCTTCATAGCCTAAAATGGCCACGGCCTGTCTAAGGCGCACCCTAGATACATGCACCCAAATTGCAGAAAGAATCAGCAGAAGGGCAGGAGATTGCTCTGGGGGGGATGTAATAACAAGCACATACCAATACCTTGGCTTTCTGGCCAAGTTGTTTTGAGTCTTAGGCTAGTGTGTGTTATTGGCTTCCATCCCAGATGAGGAAGCTGAGGCTCAGAAAGGTGTGGGGACTTGCCCTGTGTCACATAGTGAATTATGAAGCCATGTCTCAAATTCAGTTATGCGGCTTCAAGTTCAGGGCTTGATCCAGTCTGCCTACCTCCTACCTTCACCTCTGGGGGCTCCTCATGGAAGGGTTCCCAGGTGCAGTGCTCACTAGAGGACATATATTTTCCTTCCTTGGAGGGCTTGATAGGATTTGCTGCTCACAGAGGCAGTCAGTGAGCCCATACTGGGCAAGGGACCCACAATTCACTGAACATTTCCCACATGCTGTATATTACATGCATGAAAGAAGCTTCTTTGGAATCCTTACAACCCTGAGAAGTTGGGATAGTTATACCCATTTTACAGATAAGCAAACAGAGGCTCAAAGAGAGGAAGTGGCTTTCCATAGGTCACAGCTGGGAGACACTGGTCTGGTCTGTCTTATTCCCAAAGTCCCACCGCAGCAGTGATGAGGCCAGCCCAGCTCGATGTTTTCTGAGTGCCTGTGGCAGGGCAGCCTGGGGCTGGGTGCTATAGACATAGTGATGAACCAGACTGGTCCTAGCCTTTGAGAAGGTCCCATAATGAAGGAGGAGAAAACACTCTTAACATACAGAGAGAAGGCTGCCCTCTGCATCAGGAGCACCGTAGGGCCAAGAGAGCACTAACTGAAAGGAAAGCAGGGAAGGCCTCTGGGAGGAGGTAATGCCTGAGATTAATTAGTACTGATGGTCAGGTAGAAATTAACCAGATGAGGGGAAAGGGGTAGAGGGAAAAAGGAATTTTTGTCTCTGAGGCCTGAGAGAGCATAGTGCTTATGCGGAGGGGAAACAGGAGGGAGATTAGTGGGCAGGGAGGCCTGGGAGGGGTTGTTATAAGCTCTGGGTTGTGACAGTGGGAGCAGGGAAAAATAGGACTGGATTTGAAAGACTTTTCAAGATAAGTCAAGGGTAGGGAGGGCTTTATTCATTCAACAAATATGTATAAACACCTACTAAGTGCCAGGTCCTATGCTAGGTCCTGGGGACACAGCTGTGGACAAGATGACCAAGTCTCTGCCCCCAAGAATCTCACACTGAGTGAGAGAGCAGGCAATAGACAAGTGGGCTGTGAAACCCAGGGCCAGAGGAAAGGAGTAATGTGGTAGAGAATGGCTGGGTAGTGTAACGTTAGGTAGTGTGGTCTGAGGGGCTGTTCTAGATTGAACTAAGACCTAAAGAAGGAAAAGGGGGCAGCTATAACACACATCACAGGAAGGCTGCTCCAACCACAGGAACAGCATGTGCAAAGGCCCTGGGCCAGGGGCAAGCTTGGCATGTCCAAGAAACTTAAAGAAGCCGGTGAGACTAGGGCTTTGTGAGCAATAAGAAAATGAAGGTGGTTAGGATCTGATAGCATAGGGCCTGGGTGGGAGGTGGGGGTGCGGAAGAGAGATCAGAGTAATTCCACTTGCAGTGGGAAGCTTCTAAGAGTGAAGAGAGGTCACCTGATTTACATTTTAAAAGGCTCACTTTGCCCCCTCCAGTGTGTGGACCAGACTGCAGAAAACCAGGCAGTGACCTGTGAGGAGGCAAGGAGGCTGCCAGAAAGGGTAGGTCTTGGCTTGGGTGATGGCAAGGGACGGGGAGAGAAGTGGATGGAGGATTTGGGACACTTTTTGTAGAAGGAGCTGACGGATGAGATGCAGTGAATGAGGAGAAAGGAGATGAAGAGGGAGCGGGGGGGGGCGCGGGGGTCAGGTCTCCAAAGTCTGGATTCTAAGACAGAAACACCTGGCTGGGGGACACTAGGCCAGTCACTCCACCTCTCTGAGCCTCAAATCCCTCCTCTTGAAAAGGAAGATATTATTATCCACACCACAGAGGGGTGGAAGTGATGTGGAGGGGGGATGAGGTAGAAAAGAGGAAAAAGAAGAAAGAAAAAAGGGAGAGAAAAAGGGGGAGGAGGGAGCAGAGGAACAAGGGAGAAGCAGACAGAGGGGCTGACTACAGGCCTTCTAACTGGGTAGAGGAGACCTCAAATCTCTTTAGTTCTTCAGAGTACAAAGGAACTGACTCCCATCTGATGGCACTCAGAGAAGTTGAGAATCTTGCCCAATATCACACAGACGGCCAGTGGCAACTCTGGGCCCCAGCTTTGCCTTGGGAGACAGATTCTTAGTTACAAACCACAGTCCCCAAGATCCATGAAGAGCAGTGAGGCCAGAGGCCCAGCTATGGAGGGCGTGTGGCAGGAAGTGAAGGCAGCTGGAGCAAAACTTCTTCCCCACCAAGGAAGGGTGGGAGGGCAAAAGCCTAGCATCAGGCAGCCCTTGGGCTCAAACCTCAGCTCATGCCCTGACTGGCTGGGTGACCTCAGATATTGACCTCAGATACCACCGTCAAGGGCCCGCCCACCTCCTGCCTTCCTCAGCCTGAAGGAATGGAGCTCGGCTGGAGGAACATGCTGAGCTAGGACACAGCCAGTAGAGGGCGTCCACCTTGGCCGCAGTGAAGGCTGTGTTGCCTGGAACGGGAAAGGCTCCAGGGACCAGGAGCCCCAGCTGGGCAAGGCTGCCCTGCCTCCTCCTTTGCTCCCTCGGGCGTCAGTCCCAGGAGGCCAGTTCCCAGGTGAGCAGACCACGGACTCAGCAGCCAGGCAGAGCCCAATTCTTATTCTCACCTCAGTGCACAAGTCACTGAACTTCTCTGAACCTCAGTGTCCTCATCTGTAAGTGGGCCTAACATTGGTGCCTAGCAGGTTCTGGGAGGACTCAAGGACAATCAGCCACAGGAGGGCTGAGCACATAGGAGCTGCTGTTTTAATCAGCAGTGGTGGCAGTTTTATCTTAAAGTGCTTGACGCAAAGGGTATCCCATCAATGGAAGCTATGACAAAGACGATGATGGTAATGGCGCAGGATTCAGCCACTGTTTATTTTGAATTTTCTAACTGAGGAGTGCACAGTGCCTACTGACCTAGGACACCTCCAGTAACGGAGAGTTCACTACCTCTTCAACGGCCCATTTTCCTGTCAGCTCCTCTTGCTGAAAGCTGCCTCCTGAAAGACCCCCCTGCCACCTCCTTTCTCAGGGTGATCTGGCTGGTCTAGCCTCTGGCTGCAGGCCCCAGGGAGATGAGGTCAGGACGCCAGGGCTGGCAGCTGAATTCCTGCCTTTGCTGGAAGGACGGGGAGCTCACAGGTGACCCCAGGTGGCTTCACTAGTAGAAGATTCCCCGTGGGTCCCGTTCTTACTGCCCAAAGCTCCTTTTCTGCTGTCTTTTGGTCCACCCTTCAGGCTTCAGTATCGAGAATGGCTGGAGGCCAAAGAGGAAATCTGACCCAGAGCCTGGCATTCTAACTGGGAGGCCTCAGCTCCAGTCCCTCCCGCTGCCCAGCCTTCCCATCTATGTTTGGGAGTCCCTGGTGAGTGCTCATGGGGTCTGGTGGGGAGGGCAGGAGCTTAACAGTCCTGGGGTCAAATCTTGGCTTGGCCCGCACCTACTGTGTTACCTCAGGCAGACTACTGCACCTCTCGGAGCCTGTTTCCTCTCTGGGCACTTACCTCAGAGGGGCAGTGTGGGGAGTACAGGAGTTGTTACCTGTGGAAAGGAAAGTGCAGCGCTGGGCACATAATGAGTATCCATAAATGTAGCAGTGGATTTTTTTTTTATTAAGGTATCATTGATATACAATCTTATGAAGGTTTCACATGAGCAACATTGTAGTTACTATATTCACCCATATTATCAAGTCCCCCCAACACACCCCATTGCAGTCACTGTACATCAGCGTAGTAAAATGCTTGTCTTCTCTGGGTATAGCAGTGGATTTTATTATAAAGTGCAAGTCTCTCCTTTCCCCAAGACTCCCTGTGCTGAGTGGGCCAAGGTGGCTGTGGGAGTGGGTCATGTCAGGCAGGGTGATGTCCTGACCCACTTCTCCATTAGCAGGAACATTTTTCATGTGCCTGCATGTGCCGATGTGTGCACAGGTGCACATGTGTGTTCACAAGAAGGCACAGGTGTGCACACACATGCATTGAGTGTGCATGCATATACAAGGGTATACAAGAATGTGCATGTGTGTGTGTGTGTGTACCTAAGGCTACCCACCTCCGGGATTCCCAGGGCACATGCAGGATCCTTGCACTGATTCAGGAGGCTCCTCTTTTCCCTGTTACTATGGAAACAAAGAGACAATCCCCAGCCTCGGGGAGAGCCTAAGATGCCAGAAATGAGAGCTGACCCAGTCTTCCAGCAAGCGGGACAAACTGGAGCGTGCGGCCCCTGGGATACTGGCAACTCTGGCCTCTGGGGGTTGGGTTCTGGGCCTCTGGGTCCCTCATATCCCTCTTGGAATCCCTCCCTTCTCCAAGGCATCCTGGCCCACTGGAAAAAGCTTGGGAAACAGAGCTGGGTCCCATCTTGGGTTTCCTGCACAGTCTTAGGCAAGGAAATGGATCCCCTTGTGCCTCGGTTTCCTCTTGTATAAAATGGGGAGGACAACAGGTGCCGGCAGAAGCCTTGAGCTGGGATGTTGCCTTTCACCTCCCCAAGGGTACCTACCCTCATGGCAGTGACTGTGCACCGCTGAGCCCTGAAGGTCACAGAGCAGGGGCTCCCCTCCAGTGTCTCGTGGACAGCAGCTCCGGGGTGGAGATATTTCACAAGAGGAAAACTGACCTTCTGAGGGGACATGGCTGGCCAGCTTGGGGTCAGGTCTGCTGCTCTCCACTCACCCAGGCCCAGCCGTGCACCACTGTGCGACCTCTCAGCCCATGAAGCCACACCACAGAGGTGACTGGGGATTTCAAGCACTTCCTGGGTTGTGAGAGCAGGCCGGGAGGAGAGTCACCCTGGGGCCACCGTCACATGCAGCGTGCAGCCAGGACAAACCCCCAGCACAGAGCAGGGATGCTGGAAGGCTTCTGGGAGGCAGATCCCAGTTTAGGAAGAACCTAAAAAAAACACAAAACTTGGCTCTGTAGATATTTGTCTCAGGTCTCCAATGTCCTGAATGCGAGTTGTAATTGATCCAGACAGAATTGTGTATAAAGCTACAAGTGAACACTCAGCCTCCTGCCTGCCCCCTCCCGCCTCCCCCTTCTACCTCCAAGAGTGACTACTCCATTAGCTATTCCAGGGAGAGTTTTCAAATGGGCAGAGATAGACCAGGAGGGGCAGCTGGAGCAAGCTCTTCAGCAATGGGAATGTGTGAGAAAATCCAGATGCTTATCTATCAGAAAAGCTGGCACAGAAGGGGTCACTTGTATTTTGGGGAGGAGGAAAAAGGGTGGGCCCGACTGGGTGGCCTCAGGCAAGTTACTACCCCTCTGGGGCTGAGCCTAAGGCCCTTCCAGCTAAGTGTGGCCTTTACCAGCAGAGCGAGGTGGGACTACGGCACAGGTAAGGAGTGCCCAGCGCTGCACTTTCCTTTCCACTCCAACTTCATCCCACCCCCACCTAGCTGAAGGGCATGTGAAGGGATATGGGCATCAGGGATCCCTCTTTCCCCAGCCTTGGCTCCATATTCCTTCTTTCAGTGTAGGGGAGACCCTGAAACATCCATAAAGGAGGTGCTGGACTGGTGGGGAGTTAAATGGGGAAGGTGGAGGGTAGGAGCTGAGGTGGAGACAAGGGTTGGGCAGGTCCTGGAGCAACCATCCGCTTACTCCAGTAGCAGTGGGAAGCCATGGAAGGTTATTAAGCAAGGAGGAAGGGGATTAGAGTTAGAGAAACTGAAGGCTGGGAGAGCTGTAAGAGGACCAAAGTGATGAACACAGGGCCATCTGAGGAGGGAAGGCAGGGGAGGTGGTGGGGAGGGAGCGGGCAGGCCTGAGAGACATCCTTGGGTAGAATGGGTGGGCTGACTTGGCAAGGAAGCAGGGGTGGGGGTGGGGAGGAGGGCGGGCTCGGATGGGGTGGGCGTTAGGCCCTTTGGGTGGCTAGAGGGAGACCCAGGTCAGGTGCAGCACAGGCTGTGTGGAAGGCAATGAGTTGGATGTTGGCTGGCTTGAGTCTGAGGTGCCTGTGGGCTTCTGGGTGCAAGTCCAGGAAGCAAGTGGAAATACAGGCTTTACTGAGGAGCCAGAGGGACAGAGGAGTTGTTTTTGCCAACCTTCCCAAAGCTGCCAACCAAGATCTGAACTGCGTCTGTTGCCCTCTGAAGTCTGTAGGCTCATATTGAGGCATCAGCAAAGATGCAGGCCTTTCTCTCTCGCTGGGATTCCTGGCCTCTGGGCTTGGCAGACTGACCAGCTGTCTTTGCCCAAGAAGGGTTGATGCTCTTCTTGAGGGCATTTTGGCCATCCCTCTGCTGCAGAGCCCAGCAGTCTTAGGGGCTTTGCAGACAGGATCTTTAAGCCCAAACTTTTGCTTTGCAGAGGGACCGTCTCCAAGCAGCCCCAGGTAGCCACCTGCAGCCAATATTAACTGAGTGTTGACTATGTGCAGGCCCAGGCCTTTCTGCACTTTACAGGCCTCCTCTTGCTTAATCCTCACAGAGATCCTTCCAGGGTAGTGCAAATATTACTGTTTCCATTTTACAGATGAAGGACCCAACCAAAGGAGGTGAAGGACCTTGCCTCCATTAGTGTGTCAGTGTTCGGCCCTGCCTTGCAGGAGCTGCAAGGCTGCAGTTTGGGCTGGACAGACAGCTCTCTGAGCCCAATCTGTAAGGTGAGGCTTGCTCAAGGGACCCCAGCCCCACTGCAACAATACCTGCCCCCTCCCCCTGATTTCAGGTTTGTGGTCCCAGCTCCCGGGACTTTCCTAACACCCCTGTGAGTCCCTCACTGCACCCCCATTCTGTTCCTCAAGGCCCAGCTCCCTCGGGAACAACCAGACCCACCCCCTCCCCCTCCCATGCTGTGCTCCTGGCAGCCTTGGCCCTGGGCTCTGGTCCGGGGGTGGTCCCCAGCGGTGAGAGGGGAGGGGCAGAAACCGGGATCTGTTGGGCTAAGATGTAGGGCATCTAGAGACCGACTCCTCTCCCCACCCCCACCCCCACCCCCACTACCCGCCCCTGCCCATGTCCCCATGTCTGGGTCCCCTGTGCTCCAGGCGGGTGTAGGCAGGGCCTTTGGAAAGGGGTGGCTTGAGGTTTTTAATCACTTTATCAGTGTTTGTTTGGGTAATGAAGCCCTGAGATGCTTTTCTCTCCATCTGTCCCCACCATCTGCTCCCATCAGGATTTTCCAAACCATTTGGGACCTGAGAGGGGAGGGTGGGGTCTGTGCTCTGAAGGGGCTGTAGAGGGGCTACCTCTGCCTACTTCCTTAAGAGGCCCCCAGAAAGGGGCCTGGACTCCTGAGTCACATGGGACTGGGTTCACATTCTGGCATTGTCACTTTCCTGCTGTATCACCTGGGGCAGTGACATCATGTCTCTGGGCCTCAGTCTCCACATCTGTGAAATGGCAGCAACACTGTCGCCTCCTCAGGATTGACTCAGATCAAGTAGGGGACACATGCAGAGCACTCTGCAAAAGCAGGTGCTCAGGAGATATGCAGTCCCTTCACTCATCCCCCACTTGCTTCTCTCTCTAGCATCCTGGGAGCTGGTCTGCCCTCTTCAGTGCTAGAGAAGGGTTACCAACTCCAGTTTCTATACATCTACCTCACCCCTTAGATGCTGGGGACATCCCCTCCCCTGGGACTTGCTCTTTCTCCCATCTCCATGGGCCCTGCTCACTGCTTAGTTCCCTTAAGAGCCCCTTCTACTTCTACTCTAAGCCATGCCTCTCCTCCCTCCTAGCTGCCTCATTCTGGGGCAGGAGAGGGCAGAGGACCATCAACAGGCACCACCCCAGCCCTGGAAATGGGCCTTCATAGAATCCTTCAAATCTGTAGGGTTCCAGGGCCTTATCCATGTGCTGTGTTCATGTCCAGAATTTCAGGCCTGAGGCGCCAGTGAGGAAGTAAATGAGGCTGTCTTGTCAGCACTCTGTTCAGGGATTTCTTTGAGGATGTCAAGGCACCCATATTCCCTGTCTAAACTTTCTGCTCAGAAAGTAGAAAAGACTTGTTCCGGATCATCTAGAAGTGGAGGGATCCAGACCCCCTGACAGCTGCCTGTCTGCCCCCTTTTCTTGATTATATCTCAAGGTACTAGGTCTGGGGCCAAGAGCCTTGATGGGGAGCATGGGGAGCCCTAAGCTGGGATTTCCCTTTGGCTCATGAGGGCCTCCCAGTGCTTCTTAGGCCCCCGGGAGGGGAGAGATGGCTGATGAGGAGTAGCCAGCTGAACCTACCAGAGTGCAAACTGCTACCAGATCCACCCTACTCATTCCAGGTTTAGAGAAAGTCAAAAGGAGGTGGGGCACCCAGGGTGGGGAGAAGACATGGTCCTGCCTTCAGAAGCCCCATCTATTGGGGAGATATGATGCAGACTGGGGGTCTTGGGCTAGGAGAAGTAGGCTTCTGTGGGGCTGAGTCCAAGAGTCAGCCTGGAGGAGGTGAAACTGGGGTGGGGAGGTGGGAGGAAGCAGAGAGAGTGGCTAAGCATCCCCTGTGAGGGTAAGCTGAGGCCTCAGAGGATGGAGAGGGGGATCCAGACCAGGCTGGGAAGATTCTCCAGTTTCACGAAGGGGAGAGAGGAAGTAGCAAGTGCTGGAGGAAGGGCAGGCCCCTCTCCCAGCCCAAGCATAGCAGGCTCTCCAGGCCTAATGGGAAGAAGAGAAGGAGCTTGTCACTCCAGGGCCTGGGGTGGGGGCTGAACAGCACGTCTCTCCCTGCCCCCAGGGCTGCATGCAGGAGGCAGCTGGGAACCACCCACTCATGTCTGGCGTCTCTCACGCCCCCACCGGGGGTCCCAACACCACAAGGCACAGAGAGGAACCGATGTTCAGGAGGGCCCAGCTGTCCCACCTCCCCATCCCCAGCCTGGCTCCCAGCTCCTCTATTTGAGACCTCCTAATTTGCCCTCAAGCAAGAGGTACTAAGGCTAGCCTGTGACATCTAAGAGGCTTTGTCTGGGACACTGGAGGTGAGCTTTGGTCTGCACTCCCATGGCCGGATGTGTGTGGGGGGACAGCAGCAAGAGGGTCCCAACTGCTGCCATCAAAGTGGGACAAGCTGTGAAGCTGTCCAATCAGAAGGCAAATTTGTCAGATAACCGCTGGTCATAAGATGGCCCCCTGACCCCACCCTGACCCCCAGTCCTCACAAAGTCTGTTCTAGACAGGATGCCTGAGTAAACTTGACCTGGAAGTCAGATCCTTTCATTTTGCTCAAAGACCTAATAGCTTCCCATCTCACCTGGAATAAAACCTGAAGTCCCTGGCATGGTGCTAAACACTCAGCCATCCTAACCACCTGCACACCGATCTCAACTTTTCCCCAAACGCTTATCTAATACACTATAGAATAGACTTGTATGTTATGTCTGTTGTTTACTGTCCACTGCTGTAACCCCACTGGCTAGAACAGTGCTGGGCACAGAACTAGTGCTTGTTAAATAACTGTGCAATGAATGGATGAAGACACACGGATTCAAGTCCAAGCCTTCCACTCACTAGCAGTGACACTGGGAAATCATTTAACCCTTCTGAACCTGTTTTCTCATCTGTGAAATGGGGACAATAAGGACCACCCCCTAAAGATAGAAAAAGGACAAAATTTGAGCCCAGGAGGTGGGGCTTGTTGTGGAGGCTGGGGAAGAAGGATGAAGCCCCTATTCTGGCAGGAGCAGCTATGATGGGGGTCTGTAGCTCTGCAGAAGGGCTGTCCTGTCTGCAGGCAGAGGGCCTGTGCCCCTCAGAACCCCCCAGCTGGAAACTCCTTAGCCCTCACAAATCACCATCCAGCGCAGGCAGAGGGAGGGAGGGGGGTTCTTTGATCCGAGTTGGGGGGAATGGGAGGAGCCAGTAAGATCAATGTTGGGAGGTGGGATTCACTCAGAGGTCCTGGGAACAAGATCCGGAGAGGCGGGCAGGGGAGGCGGCGAGGCTTTCTAAGGTGGAGATGGGGTGGGGGCGTGTCTGCCCCCCTCCCGCCACGCCGAAGACCTCAAGGACCAGAGGAGTGGGCGCTGCCACCTCGCGGAAGAGCCCCAAGCTCACTTATTTCCCGAGTTGAGGCTCGGGGGCAGGGAGGGTGCCTATCCTCCCAAGATCTGGATTCCGCCTTGGAAGCGACGTGCGGCTCTGCGACCAGGTAGGCATGGGGGAGGAAGGAGGGTGGAGCGGCCCGGGTTGTCCCCAGCTTAGGAAAGAGGTCTCTGGGCAGTGACACACCCTCCCATCCCCATCAGGCTACCTGACTCAGATGCTGAGGAGATGGGGACCTCAGTCCTCCTCCCCCGGCGGGAGCTCCCTCGTGAGGGGGGCCGGGGCAGCCAGGGCGTCCCCTTCCCTCTCCCAAGCAGGGGCGGGGGCGGAGCGGGGCGCACCGCCTCCCCAGCCCCCGGGGTTAGAGGGGAACCGGAGGAACCGGGACCCCCCCGGGGACGGGCTCTGGGCGAACGCTGCGGGGCGTCTCCCTCGCAGTCCCGCCCCCCGCCCCCCGCCCGCCCCTCCGGCCGCCTCTGCCGCCGCGAGCCGCAGCAGCGCCGCCTTCCCTGCGCAGTCGGTGTCTCCGCGTCGCTGGGTGAGTGGGGGCCGCTCTGGCCAGGACTGGGGGACGCGGGGAAGGAGCATCCTGGAGGGAGGGGGCCACGTCCTGGGTTACCAGACTCCGCCGCTCCCGCGCCTCCCGGGAATACTCCCTCCCCGGGCGCAGGGAGCGGGGACTCCCCCGGGGAAACGCGCGGCGCTCTCCAGGGTCCTGACGGCCGAGTGGGCAGCCCGGAGGAGTCGTGTCTCGGCCTCCTCCGAGCGCCCCCTCCAGGAGGGGCCACGTGCGAGCGCTCGGAGGATTGAGGCGTGGGCTCTGGGCGAGAGCTGGGAGAGGTTCGGAGAGGGTCTCCGGGGCGGGTTTCTCAGGTCGAGCTGTGCGTCCTTCTCATTCTGGGGACGGTGGGGGTGGGGGGTCTTTGCGGAGACAACAGAATCTCTATCATCCTCGTTTCCAAGTCTCCTAACTGGGAGGGGCAGCTCTGAGGGTGGCAGGGAGGAGAGGGCACTGGAAGATCTCTCCTGCCCAGCGCCTCTCTAACCCCGCCCTGATGACCCAGTTCCTTGGACCTTGAGGAGGGGACTAAGGGACACATGCCACCGCCTCAGCCCCACACATTTCCTCAGCCCCCTCCCACACACTTGTTCAGTGGGTCTTCAGTCTGGGGCAGAAGAGGCTTATTTAGAATGGAGGGTCACCAACTTACAGAAAATGCATGTAACCCACTCCTGAGGATACACACAGGTCCCCCAAATGGCCACACAGGCACATGCCTTTCACACTGTGATGGGTGCACACCTAGTCACAGGCACATAATATGCACACGCATAGATAAGGATTGAGCATATGGGGAGACAAATGCACTGCAGAAACCAGGGACACACATCCATAAATGAGCACATGCACTCATACACACTCATCCACATGTGCACAGAGCTTAGTGCAAATGCACACACAAGGAATTCCCTCACCCTGTTTCACTCAAGCCCCAAAGTGGGGTGGGGGGGGCAAGGATTCACCTGCAAACACCCCTACATCCCTGCCCAGAACTGTCTGGTTCTCCTCTCCTTTACCTTCCCCTCAGCCCTCCATGCTCTAACCTCCTACACTGAGAGGACCTTTCTGGCCTACATAAAAGGTAAGTGTTGGGGGAGGGTTGGCTGGCTAGGAGTCTTTCTGGAAGAGGGGCCCCTACCAGATCTGAGAAGGGCTGCAGGTCCCTTTCCCCAGACCTGGCAGCATCCCTTGGAGAAGAAAGAAAGATGGCAAGGGTGTCTGAGGGTCCCACGTGCAGCTGGCCATGTGAGAGGTGTCAGCATGGGAGTTGGCTTGTGATGGCATGTGTGAGACATGTGGGGTCGTGGGCTGGTGTGTCTTGATGCACAGGGTATGGGAGCTGTTCGTCAGTGGTGCCGTGTGTCAGCACATGTGATCTGTAGAGCAGAGGGAATACTGTCATGTTGGAGGCATAGTGACCATTGGGTGGGTGTGGACTGGTGTTTGAGTGGCATGGGACTCTGTGTGGATAGCATAATATGTCGGTGTGTGTTCATTTGTGTAGTGTTGTGCATGAGTCTTCTGGCATCTGGATACATGTAAGCAATTTTTACTTATTTAACATTTATGTTGCATGTTATATGCAGGCATTTTTCTAAGTGCTTTACATATATTAACTAATTTAATCCCCATAACAATAATGAGGTAGGTACTATTACCCCCATTTTACAGATGAAGCAGAGAGAGTTTAAGGAACTTGCCCAAGGTCACATAGTTCGTAAGAGGCAGAGCTGGGATTCAGACCCAGGTAGTCTGGCTCTGGAACCTAGGCGAACATCCACCTTATGTTGCCCCTTGTCAGGCACATATGTGTGGAAGAAAGACCAGGTCAGTGTCTGGGCTGCAGGTGTATTTTGTGGTGAGCAGGCATATATATGTGCAGCAATGAGGGGGCAGTGTGTAGGAGGGAGGAGGACCACAAGGCCTTTCTGCACTTCCCTGGGCAACGCTGGAAGTCAGCCGTCATTCCATGGCTGTGTGACCTGAACTAGGTCACCTAACATCCTTGAGTTTGTCTCATTTGTAAAATGGGACTAATCCCCAAGCTGCTCTTTGTGAAGGTGAAATGGTGTACACCTGTGAAGGCTCAGAGAGGGGCCTCAGTAAGGGTGAGCTTCCCTCCCTTCCTCTGTCTCCAGGTCTGTTCCCTGGGGAAGTGTAAGGTCTGGGGAGATGGTGTAGGGCATGTCACAGTGGCAAGATGCCCTGGTGCAGCTCTGTGACCTTGGGCCACCTCCTCTCTCTCACTGGGTCAAATGGCCTAGGGTGGCTGGTGTCTGGGGGCTTCCTGCAGTGGTGTCAAGGGGCCAGGAGGGCCTGACCACTCCTTTCTATCCCTTAACCCCTTCGGGGACCCAGGTGGGACTTGGCTCAGTGGCCATGGGCAAGCAGAACAGCAAGCTGCGGCCTGAGATGCTGCAGGACCTACGGGAAAACACGGAATTTTCAGAGCTGGAGCTGCAGGAGTGGTACAAAGGCTTCCTCAAGGACTGCCCCACAGGCATCCTCAACGTGGATGAGTTCAAGAAAATCTATGCCAACTTCTTCCCCTACGGTGACGCCTCCAAGTTCGCTGAGCACGTCTTCCGCACCTTTGACACAAACAGCGATGGCACCATCGACTTCCGGGAGTTCATCATTGCGCTAAGCGTGACCTCGAGAGGCCGCCTGGAGCAGAAGCTCATGTGGGCCTTCAGCATGTACGACCTGGATGGCAATGGTTACATCAGCCGTGAGGAGATGCTCGAGATTGTGCAGGTGGGCCCCTGGGCCCCTCAGAGTGACAGGCACAGGGCCCAGCAGCTTGCACCCACCAGTCTTTTTTATCCTCTCGACTGCCCCTGTGGGTAGGTAGTGTGACAGGTGCTATTCTTACGACCCATTTAAAAAACTTCATTAGGAAGTAATTTCCAATTTAAAGAAAAGTTGAGAAAACTCCTATATACCCTTCACCCAGATTTACCAACTAACATTTTACCAAATTTGCTTTATCCTTATGTGTGTGTGTGCATGTGTGTAATGTTTTGTTGTCCTGAACATGACCTTCTACCTCTGAATACATCAGGACATATTTCCTAAGAACAGAGACATTCTCTTACATAACCCATAATATGATTATTAAAGTCAGGATATTTAACACAGAAACAATGCTATTATCTAACTTACAGATCATATTCTAATTTTGCCAATTTTGTCTCAATAATGTTCTTTATAGCATTTTTTTTGCCCTGGTCCAGGATCATGCATTACATTTAGTGGTCATGTCTCTATCCCCCTTTAATAAGTAGCAGTTTTTCACTCTTTCTTTGCCTTTCAAGACTTGATATTTCTGCAGAGTATAGACCAATTATGTTTAATTGATCCTCATTTACTCAGGAGGAACAGATGCTCAGAGAGGTAAAGAGATTTGCCTGAGGCTACACAGCTTACAAATAGGCCACCTGGCTCCACCATCCACATTCCCTCTGGAATCCTAGCTATCGTCCAACTAATTGACTGAGGGTCTACTGAGAGCCTATTACTGTGTGATGCCTATGCCCATGAACTCAGTGCATCCTTACAACCCCACAAGGCTCAGGCAGGTGAAGTGACTTACACAAGGTCACACAGCACATAAGTGGAGTCAAGTTCAAGCTGGCTATCACTCAGAGCTACCTCTTGAATAAGGGTCTGGCTTACAGTTCTGCAGTTGGCCTCAAACTCTTAGACTGCTCATCTGTAAGATAGGGATGGCGATACTGACCTCATGGGGAGATTTAATGACCTGATGTGAATGCCTTTTCTTAGTACAAATTTAAGTGTTACACATTTTAGCTTTATCTCAAAAACACTCGCAAGTGCCCATCCTTTCAGCCCAGCATTCAAGGCTGTCAGAGCTCTGGTTCTATTTTACCTGCTTAGTTCCTTATTCATTTCTTCCCTGAGCCTCTGGGTCTTCACCTGCAAAGTGAGAGCATTACCTCCCTCCTTCACAAGGCTATTGAAGTTATAAAGAGGGATGGGGAGGCAGAATTACCTCCCTCCTTCACAAGGCTATTGAAGTTATAAAGAGGGATGGGGAGGCAGCAGAGGGCCCAGCATGTAACTGGCACTTGGTAAACGTTAGCAATTGTCAGTTATTTTCTCCTCTGCACATTCTCTGCTCTAGCCAGAATGGCCTCTGCAGCACCTTTGGCTTCTCTCTTGCTAAGGGTCTGGGTCTGTTTTCTCTAGCTGGAATGGACTGCCTTGGGAAGTGGTGCCCTCCCTATGCCTACTGTTAGGGGGAAGCCTTAATGCTTGTCAATGACTCCTGTTGGCCAGGTATTAATTCTTTAGATGATGGATAGTGAGAAGTCCTGGGGGTCCTGGTGGAAGGTTTGGGATAGCCAGGGTCATGGAAGATCACACAGGGAGTGGGCAGCTCCTGGATGCCAACCAGTCAAGAGGGATGGTCATGTTTTACTACTTAGTGTGGTTGCACTGGTGTATACTGGTAAACCCCAGCCCTGCTGGCAGCGCCAAGTCCAGGGCATTCCTTGGGCATCCTCAGGACCCCTTCCTGGCTGGCCTATGTCAAGTAGGCCCTGGTTTCCTTTACGACAGCCCCAGACGGCCAGTGCAGACAGGGCTCTGCAAACCCCATTGACTGATTAATTACAAGTCGGCTCCAGTGAAACAATGAATGAACAGTAATTCCAGACAATTAATTAGGAGGCCCAGGAGAAGGATTGTCACAAGGGGAGCAGTCACTTTCTCAGTCACTCGCTCAGTCCTTCTCAGGATCAGCCCCGTGGTCAGGGAGTGGGCACATGGGAAGGGTAGGGATGGCATCAAGGCCTCTTGGGGCTCCCACTCTGCCAGGAGAGACAAATGTGCAGGCCCCACTGACCTCTGCAAATGTGACATTTGGGAGTCTGGGGGACTGATGGGCAGGGAAGAACTGAGGATATAGTGGGTAATGTAATGTGTAATGAGTAATTATAATACGAGCCATTGTTCACTGACCACTTACTCTAGCCAGGTACTATTCTAACCTACACGCTTCTTGGAGGAGGTGTCAGTTACCTCTTTAATCCTCTGGACAATCCTAATGAGGGAGATACGGTTACCCCCATTTTACAGCTGAGGAAACCAAGGCTCATAGCGTCTATAAGTACTTGTCCAGGGCTACACATAAAGTGGTTGGGACCAGATGCCACTCCAGGTCTCTGCTGGTCATCACCATCCCACAGCATCTGTCCAGGAGCTAAGAGGGAGCCAGTTCTAATCTGGCATCTGCTGTCAATTGCCGTGCCAAGCTTGATTTTTTTATCTGGAAAATGGAGATCACGATACCTGCTTTTCAGAAGGGCTGTTAGAAATAATGCATGTAAAGTACCTGGCAAATAGTAGTTGCCTGATAAGTGGTAGCTAGTATCATTGTTCCAGGTAGAGGCTGTATGTAAATGCTGGGGAACCTGAAAGGCACAGGGGTGTTTGGTTGTGGCAAAATCACCTACCAGGGGAGGCCTGATGGGGGTGAGGTCAGCAGGGACCAGAGCATTAAGTGCCTCAAAGGCTAAGGGGTGAATGGTTTGGACTTGGGACAGAGGGCAGTGGGTGGTGCCAAGGGCTTTTAAGCAGGGGAGTCCCTGCCAGATGGCCGGCACTGTGGATACGGGCACTAGCTAGACGTCCGTGGTCCTTTTCTGTATGCGGGGACTAGGAGCAATCCTGCAAAGGCATAATTGCTTCTGGAGAGGTGTTCCCAGAGGAACAGCCCAGGAGGCTCTTGGCCAGCATATGGGCCCTGACCCAGCTGGGATGAGAGAAGGCCTCCTTAAGAAAGCTCCGCGAAAGCTGAGCCCCCAGGAGGAGTGGGAGGCAGCAGAAGGAGCGTGGGGCAGCATACTGGAGCTGGGTGCACGGCAGGCCGGGAGGGAGGCCTGCGTGAGAAGGAAACAAGGGGGCGGCCCGCTGTGGGTTGGGGATGTGGCACTGGAGATCTGTTTGAAAGAGCTTTCAGAGGCAGTGTTGGGGGCAGACCCGGGGAAAGTGGCCAGAAGAGACCAGTGCATAGGCTGAAACCGGATCTAAGGCCAGGGACGTTTATGGGATGGATGAAGAAGGGAGGCTTCTTGGAGGAGGCGACGAGTCTGCACCTTCAGCTACTGAACACCCAGCCTATCCAACTGGTCAATCCCGATGTGCTCGGTGTACCATTCAGCGTAAAAACCCTCCGCGTCGCCCCCGGAGCTCCTGCACTTGGCGGCTGCTGATCTGAGCACCGCAAAGCGCAGGCTGTCCCAGCCTAGGCAGATGCTCATTTGCGTTTTATTTGTATAATGCTCCGGGTCCCCTCTGTCAGGAGTCCTCCAGCACTCAGTGCGGGCTGCGCCCCCTGCCGGCCACAGGGGCCCAGTGCCACCCCCTCCGCCTAGCGCCCTCTGTCGGTCACCGGAGGGGAAGGGCGCCCAGCGCCGGAAGCCCCGGAGTTTCTGAAAAGCAGCGCTAACCCGGTAATTACCCTGGAACCTTACAGCGCTAAGAGCATCTAAGCCTGGCGTTCTAGGCCTTTGGCCATTTGCGCCCCGACGTACTATATCTCTCCTGACCCCCTGCATTCAGCCTCCCTCTAAGTCTCAGTGTCCACTCAGCGCTTCCCACCGCGGGTCCTTTGTACATGCAGATACTTTTGCCAGCAATTCCTTTCCCACCTAAAGCCACAAGGAACTCAGGGCCCGCTCCAGCAGCCTCCTCTTCCGAGCAGTTCTCCCAGACACTCCTTCCTGTGCCCTCCACTTCCTCCACGTCTCCGTGACCCCCTACCTCACCCTGGAGGGGGCGGCAATACTGTATCTGGAGGCGCTTCTGAGTGTTGGGATGAGGGGCCCAGGCAGGCTCTTCTCACTTCCTGCCTTGCCCTCCCGCCCCACAGGCGATTTACAAGATGGTTTCCTCCGTGATGAAGATGCCGGAGGACGAGTCGACCCCGGAAAAGAGAACCGAGAAAATCTTCCGCCAAATGGACACAAACAACGACGGTGAGCGGCAGGGGCGGGGCGGGGAGGGCGCCACACCCGTTCCTCCCCCGCACTGTGCTCTGCCTCCCCGCGCTACGCTGCCTCCTTCTGCCGCATCACAGATCCCCTTGCCCCGCAGGAAAGCTGTCCCTGGAGGAGTTCATCCGCGGGGCCAAAAGCGACCCGTCCATCGTGCGTCTGCTGCAGTGCGACCCCAGCAGCGCCTCCCAGTTTTGAGCGAGAGGAGCCAGGTTCCGCCTCCTCCTCCCTGCCTTCACTGGCCCCCTCCCGGCTCTCAGCTTCCTCTCCCCTTGTGTCCGTCCAGGCTGGGGGTCAGACTGCCCCCGGCCCCGGGTCTGCACTCTGGGGGGCCTATGGAGTAGGGAACCCTGCAGCTCCCCAAGGCCCAAGCAAGCAAGCGGTTAGTGCCCTTCAGTCCAAGAGGCAATAATCTCCCTCCCTTTGGCAAGGATAGAGAGAGACAGACTCCGCTTGGTGTTCCCCTCGGAGTCAGCCCTCGCTTATTCAGACAGAACTACAACCATCCCGCCCCGACCCTCAGCCCAGACTTCCCTCCCCCAACCACGGAGCCAACTCCCCTACCCTGCCCTAGTAATCTCAGCCTGGGTGGAGGGGCTGGTGGGGACGCTGTCTTTTTATTTGGAATGGAGAGAAAGATTCCAGTGGTGTGGGGGTTTGAGGAAAAGGCTTCCTTGAGCCATCCTCAACCTTCCCTGCTCCAAAGCACTTGTTGGCACCGAGGTCATGATACAAAAGGAAAACCTCCTGATTCCAGCCTCCCAGATGTGGATCCCGTGAATCCCTACCTGCCTTTCAGCGCTTAGATGCACACAGACCCACCTACCCTTCTGTGTGTTACGCCTCTATGGGACACGTACACAGGCCTGCAGACAGCTGGGCAGACACATCTGGAGCCCCACCCACAGCCCTCCTGTGTGGAAATGAAGCACAGGCCCCTGGCCCAGCTCCTCCCCTGCTGCATGCACCCATGTGGAGCATCTCTGTTCTTTTTAATAACTTCGGAATAAAGTCTCCTTTCAGTGCAGTGGGCTGGGTGACCACGGGAAGGGGTTGGAAGCCCCACCTGGGTCCCCAAGTAGCCACTGAGCCCTCTTGGGTGGGCTCCAGGAATCCTGGTCTGGTCACAGTGCAGACTCGGTTGCAGGGCCCCAGCTTGGCAAGGATGCATCAGCTGTCAGAGGGTCAGCAGCTCAGAGCTGGTGCAGCTCAGCAGGTCATGGCTCTCCACGGGCTCTGGCTTCTCCTGCATCTGTGGAGACACAAGAGACAGCCAGGCCTGCTGGGTCTGGGTCTCTGCCTCCAGGCCACCCAGGGAATGGGAGGAGGGGGTTGCTGGGAGGATCTCTGGGGTGAAAAGCATCACTACTCCCCCTCCATAGGAGAGGCACGCCATACCCTTGGCGTGCCCCCACTTCAAGCCTAGATACCTCTCCCCTTGCCTCAAGACTCACCCTGGGCTTTGGGAGAGCCAGGTTTCAGCTGTGTGACTTGGCTGGGAGAGCTGACCTCTCTGACCCTCCTTTGGACTTAAGGGAAAACAGTCTTGCCCTGGTTCTCAAGGTGGGGGCCTGTACAGAGGGGTGGGAGCAGACCTGGAGCTCCCAGGAAATGTGGGGAGTCAGGGCTGTGTGGAGGGGGGCAGACCTTACCGTGCAGTGGCTGCTTTTCCCCCACCAGGGCCTCAGTTCCAGCAGCTGGTGGGCGAACTGGGCAGAGCGCACAGCAAACACACTCTCTGCCATGCAGAACACTAGTGAGATGCCCCAGAGGCACAGGCTGGAGCTCTGTGGGGACACAGGGGCCGAGATGGCTGCCTGGGGTTAGGGATGGAGGGCAGGACTCCAGGAACCCTTCCCACCTCTGACGAGCATCTGCATGTCCCCGCCAACCACCCCAGGCCTAAGCACTCACGTAAATTCGTGTGGGGTCGAAGGGACAGTCGGGCACCAGTGCCAGTAGTTCAGGGCTCTCAAAAGTACAGGCAGCCAGCAGTGCCCGGCCCTGGGTTGCAAAGGTCACGGCGATCGAGGCCAAGAGGCCAAGAGCACAGGTCAGAGAGAGAAGAGCACAGGCCATGCTTGAGCTAAACACTGTCCAACGCTGGATGAGGGAGGCCACTGATTAGTGCATGCAGGCTTGGACCCATGGGCAACTCTGGCCCCCATGGAGTCAGCCTTACCCCGTCCAACCAGACTAGGCCCTTGGGCTGGCTGCCCCCACCTTACCCTTATAGCCCCATCCCAGGAGATGCCACATACCAGGGGGATGCTGGGGAGGTAACGGGACAATGCGATGGCTGCAATACCTGCCGTGATGACCTGTGGGGGAGGCTTAAGTCAGCCCTGACCCCTCTGCTGAAGGAAAGCAGGCATGGGGTCAGGGCCAATGCCAACTCTAGCCCTCCAAACCCCCATTACCTGACTTTCTGCTTAGCTCTGGCCTCATTACCTCCATCTCCCCAAGGCACTGCCTCCTCAAAAACACAGTCACTCCCTGCCTACAACCTTCTGTGACTCCACACTGCCTATAGCTGTGTATCTCAGAGACATGTGTGTCCCAGGGCTGCAGGGGCATGTCACAGTATACATGACATGTCTCCCTGGAGTGGAGAATATTTTGGAAGAAACTAAGTAACTCAACTGGCAAAGAACTACAAACAAAATTGTTATTTTACAACAAATCAGTAAACTATGTGGGGTAGAATTTAAAATCTCTAGGAGTATTTCAAGTTATCCCAGGCTCTCAGTGGCCTAGCACCTGTTCCATCGGCTTCTCAACCCCACCCTGGCCAGTCTTTTCTTTCATTGCCCTGGATATGGACACCCACACCTAGCCTGCTCCCAATCCCACCCACACAGTGCCCTCTTGGGAACACCCTACCTGCTCCAGTTCTTCCTCCTGTAAGCCTCCCGAACCACCCTCTGCCAAGATGTGGGAACGCCCCACCATTTAGACCACCAGCTGCCCTTTGGATCTTTTGGGTTCCATTCAGCCAGGCTTCTGTGAGTTCCCTACCGTTCCAAGCATGGGCTGGACCCACAGGAGGCAGGTGGTATGATGGGGGCCTGGCGATGTCTTTTATTTACTGTGCAGCTAAGTTAGTGCCTCAACCTCCCTGGGCCAAGCCCTACTCTACAGGATGAGCTCTGGCAAGGATACTGGTTTTAATGTCAGACACAGATAGTTTCAAATCCAGCTTGGCTTCTTTGTATCAGCAGGAAGTTAGATGAATCCCCACGTCTCGCTCTCCCCCTCTGTAAAATGGGAGTAACAATGGCCCACGTTGCTAGGAGCAGTGAAGATTAACTGAGGAAATGAGGGCAAAGTGAAGTGGTTCAGCCCAGAGTCTGCTCCTGGCGGACCTGCTAACCCTGAGCTCACTGCCTTCCTTGCCTGCCTCACAAGGCTGGTGAGAGGAGAAAACAGCTGTGATAGGAACTCCAAGGGACAGTGCATACATCCGCATGGCCCCGTCCCCTGGCCTGAGGCTTTCCTACTTGCTGGGGTGTGTGATCCTTATTTACCTAAACGTTGAGGCCAGTAGGCTGTCTGAGCTTCATTTTGCAGGGGAGGGAACAGGCTTAGAGAGAGACATAAATCCCTCAGCCAGGAGGAGGAGGCAGATGGAACTCAGACATTGATGTGCACATGTTGCCCAAAGGGCAACCTCTGCTAACAGGTGGGAAACAGTTTGATAAGCTTGAGAATACCAGGCCTCTTCCGTCAAGTATTTGTCAAAAAGGTACCGACATCTAGTCATAGCCATGGCTACCATTTATTGAGCACTTACTGCAGACCAGGCCTAATGCTAAGCTCCTGCCAGACTGGTTTATCAGTGTCTCCAGAACAGATCTCTCCCATTTCCACCTCCACACCTTTGCATCTGCCATTCTCTCTATTTGGAATGCCATTCCAACTTCCACTTCTACCTGCTGGCTCCAGCATGCTTCATACCTGGGTTAAGTATTTGCAGCCTATCTTTGAACTCCTACCCTCCCACCAATACCCAGTTCAGGGGCCTGTGAACCCTCCTGAACCCGCGTATGCTGAGTTGATGCTCCTTCCTTCTGTCCAGTGGTGCCTTGACTATTTCCCTATTGTAATAATAACCCTAGTTCATGGTAGTGCACACTAACCATGTGCCAGACCTTGTGCCAAGCACTGTACTCCGTACTCACCAGGACCCTTGGAGGTAGACACTGTTATCATCCCCATTTTTAGACAAGGAAACCAAGGCAAAGGGAGGTTGAATGACTTGTGCAGTTGGTAAGTGATGGAGCAGAGCAGGGGTCAGTGCTCAGGGCTGTCTGCTTGCCCACCCCAGGCTCTGGGTGGGGACTCATCAAACACCTTTCAAGCTCCCCCTAATCCCCTCCCGCCAGCTGCCCTCCCAGACTGGCCATACCACGATGGCGGAAGTGACAGAGAGGATGTTCACCACGCAGTACTGCAGAGCCACGGTGTCACGGGGGGCAGCCACGTAGCGCAGCACGGTGCCATGGAGGAGAGCAGCTGCGATGAAGCTCACGTGGCCCAGCACCACCAGCACCAGCCCTGTCTTCATGAGCACCTTCTGGAAGTCATCCACACTCAGGCCACCTGGGGGGGACAGCTGGGTCAAGGCCATGGGTGGGGCTCATCCTGTGGGCAGAGGAGAAAACGAAGGCCCTGGCAGTATTGACAGACGTTGGGTTTTAAATCTATTTCTGCATGAGTTGGGGCCAGTAACTTGTCTTCCCTGATCCTCAGTTTTCTCCCCTGGAGGAGGGGTTCACAATGCCATCATGAGATTCCTCGGAACTCTAAGGTTGGAGAAACACAGTGGTGGTACTTAATAAAGGGTGGTAACCCCTTGTTGGTGCTCAAGGTCACAAATGGCAGAGCCAAGATTTGAATCTGGGTCTCTAGCTCTAGACCCACTATTCTTCCATTAAGCTCCCCATTCACGGATTTATTCATTCATGTGTTCGTTAAACAAATATTCACTGAGTGCCTGCTCTGTGCCGGGCCCTGAGGCACCACAGTGAACCTGACACTCACTCTCCAGGCCCAAGGAGCCCCCAGTTCGTTGGGCAGGGATTAGATCCTGCTTGGGATTCAGTTTGGTGAATAGGGCCTGGCACACAGTAGGTACTCAACTCACAATTGCTGAACTGACTTGGGGCAAAAAATTCAAGCCTCTGAGTCTCCTTTTCCCCATCTGTAGAATGGGAAGAATAACACTTATCTCCCGGTGGGAAGGAGGGGCCCATGAGTGAAAGAATGGGAAAGTGGGACATTCCCTGGAGATGCTGGGAAAGCCAGCTTTTGGTACAGGGGCACTGGGCAGAGATGGGGCAAGTGGGGGAGCCTGGGGGCAAAGACCACCAGGGGCTCATATACAAGTTCTCTGAGTGGCCAGCTCAGGCTGTTCAGACCTGCTCTCTGGAATGTCCCTCATGGGTCTCAACTCTGCCCTCGATGACACATACCATGCTAGCCCATGGCCCCAGCAGCCCCTCACTCTAGGCAGCTCTGTAAGACTGTTACGAGTGGCCAAGTCCCCAGAACTAAACAGCCCCCATTCTTTGTTTAGCAGCTCCTGGTGGGACCTGACTGAGTCCCTTGCTAGACCTAAGTCTTCCCATCTGTGGCAGAGAGGACTGGAGATTTCATATTTGGTAGTTCTGCAGCTAAAAAAAGGGAGGAAGAAATCACTAGATTGTATGTTCTTGGGGGCCTTGTGCCAAGAGGCAGTCCCCAGGGAGCAGGGAGGGATGTGGCCACATGTCACAGCCCCTCTGTGTGACTAGGCCCTTCCCATGCTGGGTCTCAGATTTCCTGCATGTAAAACAGGAGGTGTTAGTCTGGCTGGTCTCTGAACCCCCTGGAGTCGGCAGACTCTGGCGCTAGACCAGGTCTAGCAGTAGAGGACAGACAATGGGCAGGTTAACTACTAGCCAAACAGGAAGGGGCATGGCAGCTTTGTCCCAGGGGCCTGACCCACCTCATCCCATCCACCCACCTACCTGGCAGCCCAGATACCACCTGGCTCAGGGCTGGACTCATGAACAAGGACATCCCAGGACCAAGACCTGGTCAAACTGGAGGCACAGGACCAGTGCGGAGCTGTGCCTGGAGCCCTGGACAAAGTCCCAGGTCAGTTCCCTGCTTCCCTGTTTCTAAGTTACCACTCTTGGAGCACTTAGCTATGTGGCTGGCACAGTGGCAAACACTTTACTCCTAGAAGCTAACTTCTTTCTCCTGGTAGTAGGAGGTGGTGCAGCCATCCCCATTTTACAGATGAGGAAACAAGCTCAGGCGGTCTCTCGGCCAGGTGTGCTGCCCAAAGGCAGCATCGCTGTGTCCAGGTATTAAAGAGGGGGACACATCAGTCCCACTCTCCATCTGGACCCTGTCTGCCAATGACCCTGCCCCCCCCCACTAGCTGGGGGGAGTGGGGTCCGGGGAAGCCTAAGGGCAGGGGGCCTCGGGCTCAGAGCTCCCTGGGCCGTGGATCTCTTCCCTCTGCTGCTCATGTGGCCGAGGTGGGGGCTGCTCTCTCCCCTCTAGGGTTCCTCCTCCGCAAGAAAGGCAGGGGGGCCGGGCGGAGGTGCTACCCCACAGCCAGAAGGTCCCAGCAGCCCTCCGCTCTCCATCTCACTGCTGAGGAAACTGAGGCCGAGAGCAGAAAGTGACCTGCAGAGAAGGCGGCCTGGACCGGGGGTTCGGGGCTCCCACTACGGCCCTCCGCCCGCTTAGGACGACTGGGGCGGGCTCGGGCCTCGCGGGCCGTCCGGCCGCAGCTCACCAAGGCGCAGACACATCTCGGCTCCCGGCGCGGGCTCTCCGCCGCGGCTTCAGCGGGGCCCCAGGGGCTGCGGGCGGCCGGGGGTTCCCGCTCCCATCCTCGTCCACAGCCGCCGAGCCGCCCGCCTTCAGCGCGCACCGCAGAGCCCGCGCCGCGCCCACTTCCCGCCCGGAGCCTGGGCTCGCGGGGGCCCGGCCGGCCTCCCTTCCCGTCACCCCCCGGGCGGCCCAGCCCCGGGAGGGCCCTGCCGGCTCGTTTGCATCCCGGCCGGTCGGACCGGCTGGACAGCCCTTCCTGGCCCGCCCGGCTGAGTCACGGCGCTGGCCCCACCCTCCCGCGCCCGCCTCGGATGCCCGCCGGAGCCGGGCCGCCCCCTGAGTCAAAGCCCGTTCACTCCAGTGATGCCCATTAATAGGTGCAAAGTGAGGCTCAGGGGGGCCCGTGATCACCCAGACGGGGGCCGTGTGCGTTAGGTGTGGTTATCATGACCTGGGGGGCACCTGGACGGGCCAGACCCCAGGGTGAAGGCTGGGAATCTGCTTCTTTCTAGAGAACAGGGAGGGGTGGGGCAAGAGCACTGCCTGGGCACCAGGGTCTGTCCCGGGCCTGCTGCGTGACTCCAGGCAAACACTTTCCCTCTCTGGACCTTAGTTTTACTGGGTAATGTACGTGGCTTATGTGGCCTGGCCGGGAACTCTAGTCCTCCAGCCTGAGCCAGGCCCTTTCCTTCTCCATCTGGGGGTCCCTGTTTCCTCGATGGAAAACAAGGGATAATTCTTGTTCCCTAGGTCGTGGTGAGACAAAACGAGATAAGAAAGCACTTTGAAACCTCTCTATGGACTATCTTTATAAAGTGTAAACTTAGCAGGTGCACGAAATAGGAGCTTTACTAATCCTGGCTATTGGTTACTGAGCCCCTTTAGTGTGCCAGGATGGACCCCTGCCCTCCCTTATTTGATCCACCTCATCTGGAGGTGGACTCACCAGAGAGCACCCAGCCAGAAGTGCTGGAGTAAACCAGAGCCCAGGTCTCTGTGCCATGGCCCTCTCCCTGGGCTCTCTGGGCCCTTGGAGCAGGCCTCTGGGAGGCACCAAGTATCTGGGCGGCGTCAGTTCATGATCTCTGTGCCACCTCGCCTCCCCCTGCACATATACTGGTCAGTGGCTTTGAGGGCAGGGGCTGGCTTGAAGCACCAACACCGTATATCCACTGGTGTGTGCCTCCTGGTGCCTTGTATGTTGGGCACCTAGGGCAGCACGCAGAGCCTCCGGAGTTTTTAGGGTATAAACACCAAAAGAGGGAATGGAGCCATCTGGGAAGCCCCCTGGGGCACTGGCAGACCAGTCAGGCAGGCTGGTTGGCGACCTCTCAGCAGACGTGCTTCCTGTCATCTGCTGTCTGAAGGAGGACAGTGCATGCCAGGTGCAGGGTGGGGACGGGGACTTGTGAGGTGGAAGGCAAGGTGGGGACAGTTCAGCAAGCCATCCAGCTGGTGCCTTCCCAGGCTGGCATCCAAATGTTCATGCCCATGGTGACAACCTTTAAGTTGGGAAATTAGGTAGTATTACCCATACTGTAAATTGTCAGACACCTGTGTCTGTGACCTAACAATTCCATTTCTAGGTCTTTATCAGACACACCAAGAGTGTAAAGATACACGTGCATTTAATGACATGGATGGAGGAGCTGTTCAGTGGCGAGCAGTAGCTCCAAAGTGATGATCAAGGACGGTGTGGGCCCAGAAGAGAGAGAGGGGAAGGATTTTGCTTTTTGTTTTACTATATTGCTGGAGTCTTACAATGCATTTATTTCTTGCTTGTGTTAAAAAGAAAGAGAAGGTTCCCTCCTCGTCACCACCCTGCCCCCTCTCCACCAACAACTTCCAATAACAAAAGCCACCTCCCAAGGGGCAGCCCTGGAGAGCATGCAATGTGTTTATGTAAAGCCAATGCCAACCGGCATGTGTGTGCATGCATGTGGCTTCTCTATCAGGCAGACCCTTTGACACGGAGCCCATCTGGAGCCTTCTTCAACAAGGTGGGGGACCCAGACCTTCTAAATGTCTCTGCTTTCAGTTGTATAGATGAGGACCCTCTCTTTTTATCCTTGGAAAAGTTAAGGATTATAACCCTGTTTTGCAGATAAGGAAATTGAGCCCAGAAAAGGAAAAGGCTTCTCAAAGATCACATAGCATGTATCAATGGTAGAGCTGACACTTGAATCCAGGCCTGCCTCCCGGGGAAGGCTGCTCCTGAGTGTGGTGGGTTTTGGGGGAGCCATAGCCTCCCAGGAGTGGGCCTGCTCTCTGGGGCCTCTGAGGAGGGAGAACTGTCACCTGCTTCTCCACAGACAGTTTTCCCCGCCCTGGCCCAGCCTTGGCGGCCTGAAGTT